>BGZK01001609.1:0-126922 GCA_005406025.1 Eumeta japonica
TTGTGAGTGTCCATGGACAGCGGTTATCACCTACTCTCTGGTGGTTCATATTCTCATCTGCCTCTTTAAAATGATATTTAAACGAATAGATGATGCCTTTACTTGGAATAGATGAATGAAGTTTGTGCATATATTGGGCGCACAGTATGTCGAGTGTAGATTGTATGACAAACATTGTGTGAGTGGTGAACAGAGAGAAGCAGAGAGACATTGCATTGCAATTGTTTAGTAGTATAATGTATTTGATTGATGTAATAACAAAAAAAAAAGATGTTTGATAGCTCTCTAAGATTAATCGCGACTTGAAAAAGCTATCAAATGTTTTCTTCCATATGCACATTTAAGCATGAGTAGAAATTTTTATAAAGTTAACTTTTTAAACGCGCAGCCACGTCTGTATATCCCGTCAAGTTAGCCAAACGATCGGACGCGCTCGGGATACGCATGTCCCGTACACTTTCGTTCTCTGCTGCGAAGCACAAAAAGTTCACATTGAATTTCTGTGTTATACTTAAATTGTGAAACGAAATTGAATCGTATTCTTCAGAAAATAAGGCAGCAAAATAATATTTAACTATTGAGTCACTTACTTCAGAAAATTTACTATGTATTCCGAAAGTTGTTCAATTGTGTAGTTCTCTTCACGATGGCGCTAATGTCACTTATTTGTTTGGATCTTTGTTCATAATTATGAGTTTATAAACGTTATCGCAGGTTTTTTTTTAATAAATGAGTGTATATGAAAATATGTAAAATACTTTGTACTCGTAGCACAGTAAAGTATATAATTTTATAGTATTTCTCAAAAGTAAATATATGAGAAATGTGCCTAGTTTCCTTTGTCAGTTTTGAAGTATAAAATGGCGGTTATGATTTTATTTTACGTGTCGATTTTATGTATGATTTACTACATTTTAAATAATTTTTAGTTATGAGCTGTGATAAATAATAGCATTATCTCAGTTTAATTTTATTGTGAAATTGTTGCATATTTATAAAAATAGAGTTGAATATGGCCAAGGGCAAATTGGTCATTGCTGTTTGTAGTGATAGATGGAAAGAAATTGTGTAACTATTTCTTTATAAAATCACACATACAAAAAGGAAGCAATAACTTTATTTCTAGTTTTTCCTTTTTGCGATTTATGGTCGGCTGGCGCGCACTATAATCACAACAGGTTTATACCAGTTGGTAAACACAATGTATGTGCACCATAAGCGATTTTCGTGGTTTGTTTTGTTAATTTTTTACCTAAAAATATGTAGTTCTACTATTGTATATTGAAATTTATCAAACCTATAATAACGTCATGGCAGAGTATCTAGATTTTGTGAAGAAATAGCGTATTTTATCAAATTAACATGCAGCCAAATTTAATATATGTAATTACGCAACATTCCTATTATATTCTCCTTAAAATATAAAGTCTGTATCAATATGAGTATTTATATGTATTAACAATCTAATTGTAAATAGAAAAAAAAAATACAGTGATATGATATGTCAGCATTTATTTTACAAAGTTTTTGGTTAGGGTGCGCATTGCAATGACTCATCCAGGTCAACCGGGCGCGGGAGGTTAAGAGGTAATTTTGAAATTGAGTGCTCAAAAGGTTAATATGAAATGTAAAGAAAACACAAACCTATAGGTGACCTTAAAGTCCGTAATAGGTCATGTCGCCTTGCTGCCGTCGTCGTGGTGGCGCCAACGACACGAGCGGTCTTAACTACTTCAGCATCCACTAAAGTTGCTATTTCATCTAATTCCTGATTGCAGCTTTCATGTTTTGCCTGAAATATGAGAATTCTTATATGTATTTTGCATTACAGGACACCATTACAACCTGCAATTGTTTTTCCAAGTGATTGCAAGCAATTATTTGTTGTAGCTATCAAGTATTAATCATCAGCTTTAATTACAATTTTGTATAGAAAAATATATTTTTTTTTTGTAAACAAATGTATTTCTAGTTTACACAACATTGTTATTAACCATCAATGCCAACATCAAAAGTACAGTTTCTATAAATATATATAATAAAATATTAATCCTCTGGTCACCCCTCATTTATCACTTTGGAGTTTTGCAGTCTACTATAGTTTTCATAATCATCAATATAATTTTTAGTAACTTGTGTCAAAAATATTGAGAAGCATTGAAATACAAGGGCATAGGGAAATGAAGGAAAATAAACAGTGGGCACTGTTTCTCGCTCATTTAAGAGTGAATAAAAATAATAGATGCTCAAAATAAAAAATAGATTACAAATTCAGAAAAATCCCAGATACTAACAATCTCCTAAAATTAAAATACATTTTCCATTTGTTTATTCAAAAGTGTAGGGAGATTGCTAAGTCAGTAAAAAAAATTGGGTAATGGTTGATCCTGAGAAGCAATGTTTTCAAGTTTGGATAGCTCGAATAATAATCACATTTTTGAGTTCATAATTATCAGCACTGTTTTTGAAATTTAATAGAGGTATTTAAAAAATTACCTAATTGGTTATCATTTTTAAAATATTTTGCCAAAGATATTTTTAAGGAAAGAAACCAATTCAATTAGGGCTTGTGGCACTCAATGCAGTTGTTTGAGCTCAAAAAGTATTTAGATTTTAGTCAATCAGTGGACAAATCTGAAAGTTATTTTGACAAAACTTTTATTTAAACTTTTAAACAATTTTTTTATAGATTTTAATCCTTTTCCAAATAAACTATTGTAGAAATAGATATCTTCTGAAAAACCCAAAAAATCATTATGAAAAAATTTGAAATGGTCTTCTGTAGCCCTAATAAAATTTTATATACAACTTACATGTAAATCATTGATGTTGCTAAGTAATTTTTCTTTAATGGAATTTACTGCATGAAAATATAATTTCCATTTGTCGTGGACATTGAGACTGTACAAATCATTTGTATCAATAACTTCTATGGTTGGTTGATTGTTTTCATTTTTGTTCCTATTTAAATATTCCTGTAATGGTTTTAAGATAATATTAGTTCAACATTACTAAATAAAAAATTGGTAAAAACAGACATTTTGAATTTAAATTGTGCCGAGTTTCTTATACTAGATTTATATGTGATTATAAGTTGTAATCATTATTTAAACTATAGTATTAAATGGAATTACAAAATTAATATACAAACTTTAAAACAATCCAATCTTTTCTTCATTTTGTCTATAGAAGTCTCAAATTTATTGGCCATTTTTTTAATTTCATTTTTATCATGGGTGACATCATTTAGATATTTGATGCTGTACAACATGGAATCAATTTCTTTTAATGCCCAATTCTCTGAAAAGCAAGATTCTATGGTCTTTGAGTCATGACTTCCTTTATCTACTTGTTTATCCCAATCATCTAAATCATCTGTTCTCATTACTGATTCTACAATACTTTCATTTTCAAGATGACCAAACAACCATTTAAGAATTGGGTCTTCATCGTGACTTTTAGCAATATGACTTTTAGTTTTCAAATAAGGCTTAACAGTTTCATATGTGAGAATTTCTTTGTCACATTTCTCAATTTCACTTTGAACCTCCATCATTTCTTTAAATATCTTTTCCAATTCTATCCTTTTATTTGCATAAAGGTAAGAATACTTAGATTTATTCTTTGCTCTTAAATTATGTAAAGCATATGGTTCAAGTTTTTCACTTTTGCTTTGGCTTCCAAGTCGTATGATATTTTTGGTGACATTAAGTATACCCTCTAAAAATTGATCTAGTGCATGATTTGTATAACAAATAAGAAGCATCGGTGTACCTTCCAGAGAGAGATTTTTTAATAGAGTTGTTGCTACTTTTATACCAATGTAAGTTTTTCCTGTGCCCGGAGGGCCTTGTATGACAGCAAATTCTCTTGTCAGAGCTAGTCTATAAGCCTCCATTTGTGAATCGTCTAGATTTATCTGTTCAGATCTGGGCCATGAATTTGTATCTAATACATTGAAAGAAATTTCATCAGCACATTTATTAATTGGGACACTATATATCGTCTCAGATGTCAAATAGCCAGGTGTATTTGTGTTCGACTGTAATGAGAAAAAGAACATTTGGAATAGTTATGATTTTCATTGTAATTTTTTTGTAATTTACATGTTGACTTTACCTGTACATCCACAATATATTTCTGCATTGGTATGTCATGGTTTCCAAATTCTTTTAAAACTTTCAAGACTCTGTGGTATGGTTCAAAAAACACTTCACTTTCGATCATAAGGTAAGGTTCAAAAAATATGTTCTTTGAAACAGGGTTGTGAAAAGCAACTGCTACCTGTAATAATAAAAATGACATCCTTTTTAAAAATAAATACCATTACCATAATAAAATTATGGTAATAAATAGGGAAGTAGAAACAGAATATAGACATAATTTTGATCAATATGAAAAAAAGCATGGATAGCTTGATATTAATTGATCTATACTGTATCACTTCATTTTTTACTAATTCCAGTAATGACATTAACAGTGTGCTTCCCATAGCGATGGGCATAAAACAGTGAACAAGAATGAATCATTGATTATATCTTGCGATAGTTACAGATAATGTTTAATTTAATAGTATAATAATGTGTATATATACTTTCTATTAAAAAAATAGGAATAAATAATTTTACTATTTTATTATTGAATATTTATTTATTTTTTGTTTAATATAAATTGATAAGTCATTGAAATAAGTTTGTTTAAAGATAATATTATTATATATCAAAAATAACTTTAAATACTGTGTGTTATATTCTAATAATAGTGTATTTATTGAACAAAATAAATTAACTAATTTATCAAATCTTTTAAATATGTAACACAATTTAAATATTTTAAAACACTGGGGGTTATATATCTAATACATGTAATAATTGTATATTTATCAGTGTTACAATAGTTAATAATTAAAAATTCCTAGTCCATACTTGTCTTATACTCATATATATTTAAATAGTATATTTAAAACTATGAAATACTAATCAGCAAATCAAAAATTTTATATAGGTTGTTAAATTTATGTACAACGGTCATTACAATTTACAACAAATGATATATAAGGTTCATCTGCTTAGCTAAAACAAATAACAGTACTTACATAACCTTCTTGAAGCAGATTCAAATTTGAATCCAAAACGGTTGCGCACAAGATTGTCTTGAAATTGTCATTAGTAAAAAGTAATAATGAACCAAACATCAGTTCCTTGTTGCTTGCATAATGTTTACTATCAATTGCGGATTGAGTTGACCTTTTTTTCCATGCTATATCAACTAAATATCCAACTTTGTTGTTACTCACATATGTCCTTATTATCCTTACTTTTTGATGTACACTTGAAGATGTAAATAAATAAAAATATTACTTTGAGAACTTTATGTAAAGGACAGCGTACAAAACAATATAAATGGATATTATATCTGGGCACATACCGAATATTCTCAAAACGCTTTTTTCTTGGATCTTCTAAGTATTTCACTAAAATGAAAATAAGATTATTACGAATTGATATCCAGGTCAAAATTCTATTGAAAGTCTCTAAAATCATACCAACATATTCCTTCATGAAGAGGTCCAAAACAATCTTCTCTTAATAACTTAAATTGGATATCAAGATAATGTTTTACACTTGAATAAGCACCTTTCACAATATTGGGTTGAATTTTATAGGGTGATTCACTAAGTAATTCATTATAATGAGGAAATATATTTAAATTGAGAAAATTATTTCCATCTTCATTCTTATGACAAGAATTTGGTTTATGAAGATTAAACTTTGTCTGAAATTTAAATAGTTAAATATTGTTTCAAATTATAAAGTTAAAACTACTATACTTCATAGTGAATCAGAATTTAAAGCAGTTAAGTACCTGACTGGTTGATGTATATGAAAGTCGTTCTTCTACTTGATCCATTTTTTGAAATAATGATTCAGAAAATTGTTCCATATGTTCAGACATTAATCCATCAACACTAGATCGGAGTGATTCTAGAATGGGTTTTACTTTTGTTGTAGCGTCTGCAGGATGCAAAACACAAATAGCTATGCATAAATTAATAACATCATCATAAAAGCTTTCTGCATTATCCCAAAAATGCATATTCATTCTTTTTTCCGATATTTTTATATGTGGTAAATGAAACATATAATCAGGTAAAACATTTAAAAAATTTGACTTCATGAACTTTGTGTTTAATAAAGTTGTTAATGTTAAAGATTTTTGGCCTGATAATAGATTTTCATATAGTTTTGACATAATCCTAACTACAAGTACTATATAATCATCTTTAAGATTTGTATTAAGAAGATCCCAAAAGCTTGATCTTTCAGATAATTGCAGTATGAGAGTAGAAGCATCTTGATTAGATATATCGTACAGACGTTTGAATCCCATTAGTTTCTTCTCTGTATATTTCTTAAGTGGGACCGTTGGTTCAGGAACATTCACTTCTTCTAGATCAGTGCTAGGACGAGAATCTTCAGTAATAGTTCCATCGAACCAATCTATTCTCATACTTGACCGACTTGGTTGCGACATTTTATCTTCCTTTATAAACCATTCATTAAGTTCATAATATTAAAGTTGTGTCATTTACAATTAATGGACAGTGTTTCAAATGTTTGTGTATATCTCATCAAACATGACAAACATTTCCAGAGAACTTTACTACGCCAATGTTGCCCACACGACAAATATGAAATTTGCCAGACTGGTGATAGAGTTTATCAAAACAATTATAATTGCTTTGTAATAATGCTAAAAATTATTCTGACCTTTTTTCAATGACAAATAAAAATCCATTTAATTTGCACTATTTATTAATCAATATTTAGAATTGGGATAAAATATTAATATCTTGGTCTTTATCGGCAGCTGTTGTGGATATTTTCAATGTCGAGATTAACGCTCCTTGGTACCGTATGGACAGTAGTGTATTATCCAGAACTTTATAAAAATAACAACATTCTCTTGTCCTCTTTAAGGCGAATATTATGAAGAAAATAGCATTTAAAGTTTTTAACGACAAACGGTTGCAAAGCTTGGTTTTGACATATTCATTTGGCTGAAAACGCGTTCAATTTTCGTGTTGGAATGTGGTAGTGATATTATTAATATTAATAGCGTGATAAATCTGAAAAGGAATTACCTTCATTTCATATGCAAAAAAAAAATGCTAAAAATATCACAAATCCAGCATAAAATATATTAGCTTAGCAACACTGAAGATCGTAAGCAAATTTGACAGTTGTCAAAGTCGATTTATATAAAGAGTTGCGTTCACGTTTTGTTAGTACCTCGCTATTCAGGCTTGATTAACGTATTATCAAAATGATGTACAGGGTTCTGTATGACCATCTGTTTATAAGGTTATCACAAAAAAAATGTTTTCTCATTACTCTTTTGTTTCAACATCATTCCTCGAAGAATTTCTTAAAAATCATACCTTGTTTTGCCAGTGTTTCCTACACCAAAAATATTACTAAAAAACTAGTATTATAAAACTAGTGTTTCCTTTCAGTAAATACATCGATTTAAATATGTTGTAGATTTATGGCAAAAGTAGTAAAATTATCGTGTATTAAATTTAAAAAAATAATTAAGTTAATAATCAAAATAATACTTTGAATAACAAAAGTATCTGATCAAACAAAACAACTATTTCGTGCTCAATTTTATATATAAGCGTAATAAAATATATGTTTTTTTTTTGTGTATTTTGAATATTGAAACACATTCCGTTTCTGCGAATGATCTACTCACTCAAAAGATTCCTTGTTATTGGTTTATTTAATAGATTACATCCCATTCTCATGTATGAATAACATTATAATTATGGGTAATGCCAGTATCACCTGTAATTAGTTTTTTATAGAAATTTGTTAATTTGCTGAATAATCTCTCATGTTCAGTAAGTGAAAATGTCAATGATAAAATTTTCAACCTGATTTTTGGAAGTACTATAAAATTTATAAAATAAGGTATATAAAAGAGGGGGTCTGTTCGTTAAGTTTTTCCCATTGGGTCACCTAAAGGAATAAAAAGTTGTGTCAGCCCAATTTTGTTTCGGAACCAGAGAAACCTTGGGTTTACATATTCATAACCGTTTACACGTTCAGGTAATCTTTCTAATAGGATGAATCCAACACCCCGTCATCATCGTTGGCTCTGGCCAAAGCTAGACCAATAAGTCTCGAAGGATCCGTGTTTAATGGTCTCACCGCTACCTTTCCTTTTAGTCTCACTCATGCGTAAAATATCCAGTCACCTGTATTTCATCAGTTCGCAGACATCATTAATATTATCATCCATACCTCCACCACACATACTCAGAGTTCCGAAGCGGACTTCTCTAGTCTACGTTTCGTCCCTCCGGGAAATTAGGCATGACGAATGGCGAACCTCATCGCTGCAATTGAGCTTAGAGTCCCTCTTTCCTCGGTATGGAAATTCATCCCCCCTCAGATACGACAAAATTACCCGAGACAAACCAGAGGAGAGATTCCCTGGCAGTACCCTCTCGGGGTAATAATTATATAATTAAATTCCGCGAACATTTAATTTTGTGAATTTCTGAGGAAGTAGGAGGAATAAAAGGTGGAAGGGATATTGAGGTATTGGGGTGAAAAGGAGAGAATAGAAGAATACTGCCATTCCTGGAAGGAGTGGTGAGTGGATCAGACAGCAGTTTCAAGACTCTGGGTTTACGTGTCCGTGTGCCACTGCGCAAAACCGGACAGGCTTTGTAGACACTCTCTGGAGATATTGTATTCATAATTCATAATAATTTACTTTAAATCGCAATTTAATGTTACACTTTAATTTAGGGAGCTACTTAGCTAATTTACGATTAAGATTTACAAGAAATGTACCATCTATTTTTTTGACATTGTGTTTCTTTAAAATATTTGAAATATTTTTACTTCCATAAACGATAACAATTTAAGGGTTTGAGGGGTAGTATCTCAATAGTTAAAAGCATTGGCATTGGATGAGAAAGTACAGGGTTTGATCTTGACCACAGTGGTAATCCGGACCATGGAATTCAAAGGTGGACCTATTTTTTTGTATCGTCGACCTGTGCTCACTAAACTCAATTTAAAATAAACTCAGTTTGCAACGCTCGCATTATTCTTCCAATTACCTTAATGTCCTTTATACACAGACGTATCCATTTCAAACTTACGGTTGCATCAAGGACACATCCAACCACGGTTTTTTTTTAATAAGTACTTGTACTTATAATATGTTCTATAATTTAATTGCATTGCTATAAACACACTGTCAACGTGTAGCACGATCACTTTACCTCCATTAGTAAATTTTTCAATCTAATCTACCCTTTTAGTGCGGTTAATTTTTTATAAAAACTCCCATTTACCATATTTTATTCCAGTCATATATCGTTTTATGTCACATTGTTAGGATTCGAGCCTCAAGAATAAATGGCCAGGCCGTTTGATTATGACATGAGCTATACAGACAAAGTAGAGTCTAAGTTGTTATACATGAGACAATAATTTAGGGTTTATATTAAGTATATTAATCTTCAAAATGTATACATTGTAAATGATCCACTTTCTTATCTTAAATTTATGGTTATGTATTGCAGGAGATTTGTTCTGTGAAATGGTATAGCAATTCACATCATCCATAATTATCACCCTGGGCTTGTCATATATGATACCTCTATCATTCCTTATATATATGATCTGTAACCTAGGGCGCATCCATTTTTCGGGTCATGGGAAGGGTGGGAGGGATTTCGTACATACGAGGTCAAGTCAGGACTGGCTGTGATTCGATTAGGAAAGTAAGAAAGATACCCAACCATGATCCACGATCCACCCCCAGCTATGGATCCGACACCGGATCTGTTGCCTTACTAGTCAATTATACTAACGTTATATGATGTCAGTGTTATATTGAGTTAGCTTGGATGGTTTATTTGTAATTTTGATAGCTATAATCGACAAGATATCAAAATAACATTATACCATGTCATGTTATGTTTTCTTGACGTTTGAAAAGTGTCAAAAATCCAATGTCCATTAAATTTTGATAATAAACCTAGTGTAGATATTGCGTTCACATTATTTTATACTAAATTTCATGAATACGGCGCCTTTTGGGTTGTTCATGGATTTGAGTCATTGATCTAAACAATTTGATTTTAAGCAAAGTCAATAACAAAAGGAGGATCTTATGTCACATGACATCAAAAGTGATGTTATATTCATATTCATTTTAATTTAAGATTGTCCTCAAATTGTACAATCGACCAGCTGTTCTATATTTGTTATATTATTCCATAGCTTTTCAAGTAAAGAAGATTGCCCAAAGCAGTAAAAAACAGTTTGGTGCAGTAATCAGTTGTCGTTATTTTTGCAAAATTACAACATATTGAGGTATAATTGATTAAATCTTCATTTTGCGATAGGATTTTATTCATTAGATAATATATTAATATTCCCATATTAAAAATACTAAAAAGGAATTTGTAAAGAGTGAGACCAAAAAAAAAAAGAAACAAAAATTAGCACTGGATGGATGGTTTTGATAGAAAGCTTTAATAAAGTTTTTATTAATGTTCTAAATACTTTTTATTTTTCGACATGGACCTCTATGTGAATTGAGTAGACCTGTATCTCGTAGTAAATTGGGTATTCTCCTGTAATATCTTTATGAAAATGTTTAAATATCAAACACATTAGTAAATTCCACGTTTGCATTCTTAAGCTCAATGGTAACCACCTAGACATTAGTTGATAACAAAGAGGTCAAACATGATAAAACACAATGATATTTATGCTGTTCAGTTTTTTGTGACAAACAAATCACGCCTTTCCTATGGGCGCATTAGAGAAAAATGTTGCAAGTGAAATGTCATGTCACGTGCAGGTACTTTCAGCAAAATTTTAATATCATGAAGTTGTTATTTGACAGTATGAGAGCATATTTTTTAAGATATGATAAAAGCTAAAGCAGGCGATTTATTATTACTTTTTAAAATGCATTTAGAGTAATATGAAAAATATAGTCACCAAAATGATATTTGCTACAATTTTATTTCGACTACCTACCTCGTGCAAAAAAATAAAGGATCATTTTGTATTGTATACAATATAACAATGTTATTAATTTACTGAGCGATTTATAGTCTTTTGATAAATATATCGATTTACGATTTTTTTAATACGTCTTTATGTAGAGTTGGCAGTAAAATGAATAAAGACAATTTTATTAGTCAGGCATATTAAAAAACTTGATGTTTTATGATTTTATTAATCTCTTATTAAAATATCAAAAATTCATTACAAAATCAAAAAGAAAACGATTATTCAATTTCTATTTGATAGAGGTGAAATGTGCGTTTTAAGTAATTTTTCTCGAATTTCTCTCAATCTTTCATTTGAATCTAGTTAGAATATAGCTTTAACTTCGTTCTACACAAAAGAATTCAAATTGAGTTGAGATACCTAGTGATTGATTAGTAAAACCTGTCACGTCGTTAAAACCAGCTTGGGAGATCTTAAAAACTTTTTTTTTTATTTGATAAAATAGCTGTAGTTGTAAGGTAATTTTTATAAGCATCGCTTTTAGGGCTTTATTAAATCAAGTAATCTTTATTATTCACGAGTATTTGTAAGATTCATAATATTACTCTTTCTCAGTATCAAGATATTTTACTAATTCAAATTGTATGATTAATAATTAAAAAAAAAATGTAAAATGGTTGATCTTTCAGGCCATTCCTAAAACTTCCAGCTTTAATATTTATTGATGTATTTTTGAATTCGTAAAGTTAAACAATATAGTTATCCCAAAGCTCAAAGATGCGAAGCTTAAAATTCAAATAACTGTTAACCATATAGGCAATTCTTGAAACTTTCGGGCTCAAAGTTTTCAAAAATTTGCACAACACGTACATTATTCGGGAAATAGGCAAAATAGATTTCTAGAAACCTAAGACGTTAACGCGACATAGTACTTGAAAAAAATATCGCAAGTTGGAGTTTTCGTCAAAAACAGAAGGACATACGAACGCGATGTTTTGCCAATGACGTTCGAGCAGCGCTGGCTGCAAGCCGGGCGTACAGTGGGTTAATCGCTATTTTATGAATTCATAGGATATAAACAATTGATTAAAAAAATATTTCCCCATTTTTTATTTTGTAATCGTGAATACAATTGAAGAATCATTTGGCAATGGGCTTTAATTAAATAATATTATACTAATTTAGTTATTTTTTTAAATATAATTTTTAAATAATTTTTATTTCAAGAAGAAAGTAGAGGAAATATAGATGTAATATGGTCACAAGTGATTGACACAATGCAATATATATTTTGCAATAATACTATGAAATCTCTCAACTATATTGCAAACGATGTCATGAATTATACTATGTCAATATGTAGAAACTTTAGTTATCAATAAATAACTTGTAGCCAAACTTTAATTGTTAATTTCTGCAATCGTGATTTTTATCCTTGTTATAACGATTGGATATATTTTTTTCTATACTGAATTTTTACATTATTAAGTAAAATACATTTTTAATTACCATTTAATAATACAATTTAATTGCTTATATTTTTTACTATGTCATTTAAATTGTAGTCTAATGTGAATTTTTAGTTACCGAATTTCAAATTATATTAAATTATATGTTTTAAACGTAATTTGTAATTGGTTTATTTAAATCTTAATTGTCAACTTTAATTATTTCAGTGTAGGTAACATAATCACATGTTACCTTTACAGTATGTCAATAATATAATATAATCTATTCATTTCCCCATAATTGACAAAATCAGTCTAATATTTTTGATGCCTATTGATTGCAAGAACTTTAAATAAATGACTTCAAAGAAAAAAAAAATAAATAAAAACTGTCTTCAAAAATCTTAAAATAGTTGAATAATTAATTGTTTTCGAAGTTGATATCAATAAAAAAATATGCCAGACGTGGTGTTATATCAATTTTCATAATTTGACTCAATGCTTTCGTTTAGACTCAATATTTTGTTTATATACTAAAATGTTGAATTCAATTTTTCTTGTTAACTTTCATATGCTTCGGTTTCGTTATTTTATATTTTTAATTTGTTTTGCTATGTGTGTCGACTGCGACGCGGGCCTGAAAATTTGCTCTTTACGAACAATATAAAGTAGACGTACGTATCTTTAATATTACTGAAAGACAGTATATTTATTTGTACAAATTATTTATATTTATTATTGTCATCGTATAAGAGTTCTACCATAGGTAAAGATCTTTACGGTGTTGTTCTATAACACAATCAATCCTCAGAACAGCTCATATATAAAGTTTAAATTTCGACGACCATCGTTGGAACAACGGTTGTAGTTCAACGACCATCGTTGGAACAGCCCGTATGCAATGTTGCAAGTCTATGCTGTTCACTGTTGAAGAGTTCCATCGTAGGAGAAAACCCTCACGGTTGCATTGGAAGAAATGCTCAAAATTATGTATCGACTTTCATTCATAGTTTGTATTAATATCTAGGGCTTTTATTTTTACTTTCTAATATATGTTTGTAATTTTCACAAATTATTTGGAAAAATCTAATTTTTTTGAATCGGCTACTGATTGAGCATGTAATCGCCTTTAGACCTGATAAAAACTCAATTTTCGAAAATTGGATTGAAAACACAAATTTCCAATATTTTAAAGTTATTCCATTTTCATAGCGGGAAGTTAAAAAGATATTGATTAATAAAGAAAATTAGAAAAATGTAATGAAACAATAAAAATCTTGACGCAGGCAACGGTGAAAGGCAGATTTATAAATTAAGTCGAATGTTGGAATTAAGAAAAATAAATGAAAAAGGAACAAAGGAACTTGTAACAAGAGATAGCAAGTTAATTCCCGCTCCCGTACTAAATTAAACAGGGGTTCTGCCCTTCGCACTCGAAGGCCTATTTGTCTTACGATAAGCGTCGATTTATTGTGGCACCCATGGGGCCCGAATATTGTGATACTCATAAACGCTGATATACCAATGGAATCACATCCTAATGTGTTGCTAGCCTATGTAGATACTATAGTTGGTCACATTAAAAATAATTTCTACAAGAAACCACTGACTTTGTACTTTACGTTTTCGGTGCAAATCTTGTTAATAATCAATTGTATATTATAATAATTATATATTGTAATAAATTATATATTATTGTATAATAACAGAATAAATAAAATAGCAAAATTATGTCTATCATTTGGTAGAAGTTCTAGATTTTGCATATGGCGTGGTTGACGCTAAAAATCTGATAATATTGTTATTGTGCTAATTCAATATGAAATTTACGTCTAAGCTGTTGGTGTTCATTTTACTTCGGCCCATAGTTACTGATGATTCGTATATGCATTAGTAAAATGTAAATATGCATAATGCATAATATTCTTAGACACGAAGACACTCTCTAGAACCGGGTTTGTCTCTGTTGTGCTTGCCAGCGAAACGATACAATGTAATAAAAAGCGAGGGACGAGGTGGAGGGAATAAAAATGTTGTACTCACAGGGCGTCGAATCCGGAACTATTGTAGTAGTCGGTTTTTCATTCTTTGACTATGGAGAGGTTGTTGAATCAAAAAGGGCTATAATCACTTTAATCAATCTTAACATTAATCTATAAAAATATCATCAGTTTGCCACTTTATAATCTTCTTTTAACCCTTGAATGTTTTTTTTTTGTATAAAGGTTCCATAATACACCGCAAAACTATAAATTATAAATCACATAACAGAATTGAAACGGGCGAAAGAAAAATTGCATATTTAATGAAGTGCGAACAGACAGTCCATAAATTACGAATTAAGCAGATTTCCATGGACGAAAACAGTGTAGATTCACAATATATTCAAAGCAAAAACGTTGATTCGATCACTCGTTTCGATGAAAGAATTTTGAGAATTATAAATATCTAGTCATTAGCGGGGGGTGTCTCAGCAGTTGAGAGTGTCTCCTTTCGAACAGGGGGTATTCGAGGTCGAGCTTGGTCGGGGATGAGTTTTATAAATTAAATCGAATTAAAATCACTCGCTTTGTGCCTCGAAGAGCACGCTAAGCCGTAAACACATTAAACCGAAAACATGCTAAGCCGTCGGTCACGGACGTAGTCACTGTGCTGGTGACGACCACCTCTAGCGGCCCCCGATCGGCGTTGTGCTGATGTGGCGGGTCCGAGCTTCTGAATCCTTAATAAAAATATTGTGAGAGGTACGACTTCAGATGTGAGTTGGTGAACATCTCACGCAACAAACTGTACATTTTGGTAACAGGATGGTCGGATAGTTAGGAATACGCAAGTGATAAATTCCTAGAAATCTAGGTACTGGATAACCTAATAAGTACAAACGTAACGGAGTTTTGTGAGTTGAATATGCGAATATCTCGAAGTTAATGGTGGGGCACATCCATATTTATTGGATACTATAAATTGAATAGCGTTTATCCGGACGCTTTGAACCAAATTACCGAATATTTCGATGCGGCATAACCGATATCCGCATAGCATAAATAGCAATAAAATATTCAAATATTAAATGTCAAACACTTGAATATATTGATAATTACATACATCGCTGCATTAAAAAAATAATTGCTGTGATATCTAATATTCAACTTTTACTACTATTACTACAACAACATACTACTATTTACAAATATTCGGATAATTATATGCAGAGGCAATGAAAATAGTCAGGGAACCGGCGAATCAAATATTGCGATAGCAAAATAATGAAATTTTATAATTATTAGTGTGGGTAGACGATGTCGAAAATTAAGTGATTACAGAAACTTATTCAGTCCTAGGTCCATACTCTTGAGATGTAAATATATATGTATCAAAAAATTATGTTTGGGCATTTTTTTAATGGCATTTTCTTGATAAAAGTATAGTTTGAAATCTCGAGGACGGAGAAAAGGCATACATATGCCATGTCTCTATCACCATATTGTTATTCATAATATTGAAAAGTTTTCTCATCCATTTTTTTTTTGGCTTTTTTGGAAAAGTATAAATATAATAGCAAATGGGCACACTCGTACGCTCGTGTGCGCGTTAATGCAATCTTCAGAAAAATAGGTGTATATTTAATAAGGCTGAGATACAAAAATGCACTACGGTGTCACTTTGATATTTTAATTTCATCGCATTTATTTTGTGAACGCAATGATCGACAAAAGAGAACCGACTCGACAGTGCTCGAATACTGGTATATGTATATACTCGTCACCGACTGGTTTCGAACATTCTGCGAGTGTAAACTAAATCATGCATAAAAACAAAACATAAAAACAAAGATGCAACCATTTCACGTCCGACGTAAACAAACATTTGTCGTAAGTTGGAATATTCTAACCAATCATCAAAAAGCAAAGATTTAAACAACCACTCACGCATTGCGAATGCATGGACACAACAATATAGGGTAATTTTTTAGGGGAGTTATTCTGTTACTAAATTGGTATTTTTATGTGTGTAATTCGCAATAATAGTTTCTTTCAGTTAAAATTTAATAATGAAAAATTTAACAACAATAGCGCTTGTGTAAATCGTTTTGTAATAGTTTTACCTTTTCATAAGGTTCTAGCAACATAATTCTATTTCTTATCAAGATAAAGTCGGAAGCATTTTCAGTAATGAAATTGTCCTTCAGTCTATACTTACTAAACGAATTATTGTATTAAGCAAAAACTGCATATCCTTGTAGTTATGTATTTTCTACAATTATAGCATTAGATTTATATATCTAGTTATATTGTACGATTACTCTATTTCAATTCCCCTTTAACATGTGAGTTTCTGTAAACCGATATCGAGTTTTCATCCTCGGGTTCCTTGTAGCTCAATACATACATATGCATGGTCTTCGAATTTAGACACTATTTCTAATTAATTCTATCTAATTCGATAGCATAGGTTTAATATAGTTTACCAGCAACGCAGATGAGAAAAGGTATTGTTAGAGCGAGATAGATAAATAGCGAAACCATTAACGTCTGGTAGATGCCCCTAAATAGGTTATCTAAGAGAGAAATTTCATTTTTTAGAAAATGAATTTAAAGAAATTTAAGAATATAACGAATTTTTTATATATGTTATGTACATATATACAAGTACCATTGAAATATAAAGCCGTGTAAATGTAATATTTTAGAATAACCACATTTTTTACGCAAATACATAAAAAAGTTATTACATTGAATCATATTAATCCTCTAAATGTATATAAATCAAATTGAAATGATTGTGAATATGTGAATTTCTGCCTTCTTTTACATAAAATTATCAATATTTGTCTCGTTCACAGTCACCACTAGTCAATTATGTTATTTACGGACAATCATAAGCATAAGTGAATCAAGTGAATGTTATTGTAAAAATCATTATGATATCATATCTATTTTAGCTAAATCGGAAATGAGAAGCCAAAATTGATTCTATATGACACATTATTTTACATTCCCATAATTAACCAGTTGACATAACCAGTTCGATTTCGCCTTAGTTAATCCGTAGTCGTTGTATACGGTACAATATAGTATATACTAAGTCTGTGCTTAGAAGGCTTAGAAGGGACTGTCTATTGTTCTGTGGCAGGGACCATAAACAGTGCACCGAGTGTGGGCAACGACATAATAACGCTATTTCAACGACGTAGTCTTTCTTATCTATATCGCCGTAGTCGCGGTGTACGAAGATCATCCAAAATATGCAGCAAAAGACTTAAAAACGCTCCCACGTTTGTGGCAATCGTCACACACTAACGGTCTCATTTGAGCCAGAGGTACATTAGTCGGTACGTTTTTTTCTAGGAAACGTTGCTTAGTAATTCTTTTTTCTAGATCGATAGTTATACCATAGTCGATTTTCCTTCAAAATAGAGAATCATACTTCAATGATTGAACTGATTCTTTCATTGTCGGTCGTGCAGTTATTGTATTTAATATAGAAACATTGTTCTCGTGGGACAGAAATTTTACGAATAGCATAGTGAAGTGTGTTTTATTTGGTATCGATTCAGTTTCAGTGATAAATGTTTTATTAGATCGATACGAGGAGTGAACTAATTCAGTTATTCATCATTTTACAGTTATTCATTACAAAGACGGTAAACTAAATACGTTTATTTTTGTTAATCCGGTATATTTCGTCCTCGTGAGAGGGCAGGCCTCACGGGTGAAAGGCATAAAAATTTTACTCACCGGGGAAAGATAAACACCCTCTTGAGAAATTTTCACGTTGATTTATTTCGACGTAAACTCGCTTGATTTTCTACATTCAACAATGTGGCAAATTTCAACGTTACAATGTTCTTTAGCGATCAATATAAAATTTTCGGATAAAACTTTTTGTAAGAATAAGTGTAAGAAACTTATTCCTTCATTAAAATACTGTGATGTTTCATTACTTTTGAACATACAGCTGCCAATTTAGTTGGATTTTCAATAAATTATGAAATATTAATCTGTGGAAAAAGTGAAAGCGCTTAGACAACAAAATACCAAAAAATAAAAAAAAAGTTACACTGTTGTAATAACGAACTATTTTATGTTTTTTTTATTTATTTAATGGTCTACATCATTATAGAAAAATGATGTTAAAGGTGCAGGGCAACGAAATAACAAACGGGAGAAAATAATTTTTTTCAAGAGAAATCTTTTTAATTTTCTAACGTACCTATCATTAGCCCATACCGCATTACTAGCAATCGATTGCCGAAGCTTAACCGAACGTCCTAAAGTCTCAAAATCGGAGCGCATTATCAAGACTTCAACGGAAGCGATTGACGGCGTTCGAATTAATACGTACACCATCCGTCACTGGCCGCGTCCGCGGCCAGGGGGATGGCCCCCACGTGTTTCCGGACGTCGTTTTTATCCGGCTACGTAATAAATTAAGCGAGCGTGACTCGTAGACGGGGGTTCTGTATAATAAATTAAAAAAAGACACTAAGTACGATACAGACTTTTGTACCATTAGATGCAAAAGTCTGTATTGTATCTATTTATCTATTTAATAAAATAGACAAGTGTAAATCAAATTTGTCTGTCGTTGCTAAAATTAACACGTCGCTACGAGTACACGTACAAGTAGCTATTTCAGTTAATTACTTGATGATACTGTACTAGTAATGATCAATATGATTTTTTTTTGTTAAAAGACGGCTTTTTAATTTTATATTTACATAATAAACTATGCTATTGTACACCTATAGCAAGTTGTGAGGTGGAAGGTGGTCATTGGTTAAGATAATCGCTTAAAGAAAAGGGTAAATTATTTAGTGCTCGATTAGTGTTGCAAGGAGAAAAAAATTAATAGTTTTATTTTCCACTAAAAAAGGAAGGTTTAAAAATCCCAAATGGCAAGCCACCAGCGCGCTTTTCAGAGTTAAGTTTAAAAAAAATAGTAATTTATCACATATATGACCTATATATTATACATCTAATAGTTTGTTATTAGTACTTAAACTTCGTGCCATGTTGTGCCCATTATGGTCTATGACCAAGGACAATGTAGACTTAGTTAAAAGTCAGTAGTTTCAATTTTCCCTTTATCTTGTAGAGTGCCAAATTTGAGTTTTTAGCACTAAGTGAGCAATAAATATTTAACAAACATTTTAGTGATTCTGTTCATAAGGCCATTTTAGCTTCACAGATTTTATATTAAGTCACAATCGATAATAGAGCCGTATTTTAAATGTCAGATTATTCAACATGCTACATCTAAACTCGTAAACAAAACGATAACTATCATACTTTAGCGATCATACATTAAATCCTTATGAAACCGTGAACCGTCTAAGTTTCAGCAGCGGGTACTGCGTCATCAAACAGATAAAAGTCTAGGATATGATCCATTTCCTAGATTTTATCCTCTCGCCGAGTGCGGCACGTCCGCGACGCGAGTTAGTCTCGCAATCTCGCCGGAACGACCCGAATTTTACGCGCCGACCGTTCTGTCCCGTTGCGAATAATCCTCGGCACGATAAGGAATCCGGCCCCGGTTGAATTGCATGCGACTTGCGTGCGCCTCGGAAGTGTGCCTTTTAAGCGAAGTCACGGCCGCGTACGTATCGCTATCATCGGTGACGGTGAATAAATAACATGTTTTTTTTTATTATTCGAAACACGTTAGAACATAATTCCATTTAGGATATATGCGATTTCACTATGATACGAGGCCGAAATAAAGTACCTGGGCCAAACTCCTTCATCTTATGTTAGAGTATTATTATTATTTTTGAATTTTGTCATGCAGAGCGATACACTTTTCTCAGTGATTGTCTGTTTAACGGCGATTTCAGCACCGCTGCGTAAGCTCCCACTCCGGATTTCTTTCACAGTTGCCTCGGAGTACGAATTCTTACGGTGTGTGGGCAAAATGATGCACAGCGTTTCGATTCATATTTGTTTATTGCAGCAGGAGCTTCACAAGTGGTGGCCGGAGTACGAATATGGCTCGGTCGAAAGTAGCGTATTGTTAGTAGTAGACATCCTGGCTGCCGTCGACCGCACACACATGGTCGTGGGTTTCGTCGACCGAAGGATGAACTGACCGCGTATCTATTCGGTTTGTACAGTCCAACCTGCAGCGAAGTAAAGTGGCAACAGCCGAGTTGCTCGTTGAGGCTGAAAGGCGAAATATTACGGTAGCCCTAGTTCAGAAACCCTACATTGGGAACGCTGGCGAGCTGAGACGGTACCCTGGGTGCAGAGTCGCCCAAAAGACGACTCAACGAAGGGGATCCGTCAAAGCCGCCATCATAATCCTGAACAGTGGCGTGGACGTCGAAGAGGATCAAACCCTCAACGTCAAAAACGTTGCAGCTGCCATAATTAAAGCCGGAAACTGCAGAATTGGCGTCGCGTCGGTGTATTTCGAGAGAGACATGCCCATCGTCCGTAGTTCGATTGCGTACGATACGTCTGCTCAAAACTCGGGACCGATAAAATAATCCTGGGAGGCGATGTCAACGTGTAGAGCGTATGGTGGGACAGCGAAGGCGATGATTTGCGCGGTGTCGATCTCTGCGACTTCCACAATTCTGAGGGACTGCACATCTTGAATGAAGGCAACACGCCAACGTTTGAGGTGTATAGAGGGGTGCATAGGACTCCTCAAGAGCGTGGTGGATGTGACTGCGTTCAGCTCCGCTCTACTAAATAGAGCACAGGGTTGTCAGGTGGTCCGAGATGTAACATCCTCGGACCATAACACGGTTACGTTTGCCGTGAGGGTGGAGGGATCGTGTCGATAGTGACGATCTGTATCATACGGAAGTCAGAAGGCGAACCGAAGGAGGTAGTCAACCACCCGCAACTTCGGGGATCTGCTCGAGGTGAACCCACCTTTTACCGGCGCCGAGGTTAGAAACGCTCTTAAAAAGTTTCACCAACGAAAGGCCGCGGGCATTGATGGGTTCATGTCAGACATATGCAAGGCGGCGATCTTTCGGGACCTAGGATTGTTCCTAGCGATGACCAATAAGTACTTCAAGTTGGGATACTTTCCCCGGGCCTGGAAGGTGGCTGTCATAAAGGTGATCTCAAAGCCGAGACAAGGCGGGTTCGTACAATACCTACACAGGTTTAAGTTGAAGGACTCGCTGTACTGCACCTGTGACCCTACAAAAATAAGGGATGTGCTGCACGTTCTTGAGGAATGTCCAATGTTCCTTCTGGATTGTGTGGTGCTGTAGGCACGAATTGGCGTCATTTTTGGAAGGCAGAATTTCCCGGTGATCATAGATAACGATGAGATTACACAAAAGGTTCTAAGATTTTGCGACATGGCGGTGAAACAGTGCATAAAGCTATGCAATAACTAACTAAAATAACAAAGAGAAATGTAAAGTTTAATATGAAATTTACATTGGATAAATAGAAAACAGAAAGAAGTAAAATGTCAGATTTATATTATATAAGATAATGATCCTAGGATGGTAGGGAAAAAGTATTTAATAAAGAATAGTAATTGTAATACATAATAGAAAATAATAGCAAATTAGACATAGATTAAGGAAAGCACATGTAATAGGAATATAAATTATACTTAAGGGTTATAAAAAAAATAAAAATAAATAAACAAATGAATAAAAAAGGAAACGATACCTAATAAAATGAAAGAGCGCATACAAAATATAAGGAAAAAGAGACAAAACAGAAACATAAAATAAATTATTTTAACCCTACCCTGCCATCTGTGGGAATGAAAGAGATGTACAAAAGTATGATAGAATAAATCTGAAAAAATAGTATAAAAGGGCCGTGGTCGCCATGCCAAAGGGGGCGGCGTATAAAAAAAATCTAACCTAACCTAATCTATCATGACTTAACCTAACCTATCCTTAAGGAATCATCCATAGGGCATGTCACGCGCCGTCGACGCCTTCGCGTGTCGTCCAGCCGCGTTCGATGAAGCTATTATAGATTTTCAGCTATATAGCATACGCCAACCAGTTATTCCAAATTTTAGGGGGACGTTTTTAGTGGGTTTCAGCGCCACACTACCTGCGTGCACGGGCACGCGGGTGTGTATTATGCATTTATTATCTCGTCTTTGCTGCAAGGGGAGAAAAAAAATCCGTGATTCATTAGCGTTACGTCATATACGTCTCAATTTATATAGCTCTTGTTTTTTAATAATAGCGTCGGGTCGTCCGAACGTTCGTTCAAGTACTTGCATAATTCGTAGCGGGTTCGTTTCAGTATAAAACAAGGTTTGATATGTTTCGCGCTCTTTACAACTAAGCGCTTTACGGATCCGCGCTACATTTTGCACGTCATTAAATAGTCCCGACGTGTCATTATATACCGCTCGCAATGCAATTCATTCGCTGACATTTCCATTGAAATTCGGCAGATCGGCCAGAGTTTTAGACGGCTCACACTTGACGTCTCTTTACTCGCCGACTTAATCGTAAATATGATCGCATCGGCCAATGTTTATTCGAGTCGGTACTGCGTGGGGATGCACCATTACTGTCAATTAGCGCCGCCGGCGGCGGTGGTGCGCTGACGTCAGACTTGTTTCGGGCGCGGGCTCATTTTCGCCCAATATGACGGTCCGTTTCTCTAGTTTACCCGTTTCGGATAAATGGGATGCGTTTTCATACTTATTCAATGGTCCGTATCCTCTTTGTTCAGGTTCAAGCGCAAAAGCAACATTTTCGTACGCGTGGCCGTGGCTTGTGCAGCTATCCGTTAGGTGCCCAATTTGTCAAATTTCAGTTGAGTTAATAACTCAGCACGTTTTCTTTGTCGTGCCAGGTTCACATTTCGAATCGATCCGATTTTTAAAATTGGTTTTTTTTAATATAACTCGGCCACCGTACGTCCGATTGGCCTACGAAAAATGTTTCAAAATAGTACAAAAAATAATCTATCTATTGGTGAAAAAATATTAAAGATCGGTTAAGGTGTTCGGTGTACGAGAGATATCGCGGACCTTTTTACAGAATGAAAAAAGGTCATCTAGCATAATTCGAAGACGTTATGTCCGATCGGTTTATGACCTATGGCGAAATTTTTCGTACGTTTCATTCACGTAGAACGCTGCAAACGCAGAGATCGTTGTTCGAATAGTTCCGGAGCTATTGCTATGCAAAGGAAAATAGATTTTTTACGCATTCGAAAGCTAGTACAAAATAAACCCATCCCAAAATTGGGGATGTCACGTGAATCTCGTCTATTGAGCATTACAGTTAAATTATTTGAGTATATGCTCAAAAAAGGAAGTATCAATTCTATCAGAGGATGTTTATTCTTGTACTGGAACTTAAATGGTTAAAAACCATGTATATGGGATTCGAAAATAAATAAAAGAATGTGATGTTTGTCAGCCAACGAGCTACTGAAGTTTATTCCTTAAGAGTGATATTTTCGTAATATATGCAATAGGGAAAGGGGATAAATAAACACATTTTTTTATAATGTTGAAACAAAATATACAGGATGGAATCGATCATGCATCTTTCCACGATATACTTTTATTCATATTGAGTCATTATATTAATTTGATAAAATACATTACAACAAAAATTTTACATAATAAAAGTTTGAAACTACATAGTCCACATTAAACGTTTCATAAGATATGGCAATAAATAACCTTTAACATTATATTTCATATCGAAAGCTTAATTTATATGTGTAAAAATGAAACATTTGTAAAACAGTTATGGAAGAAAACACGCGTTAAGTAAAAAAAACTAAAATACGGAGAAGGTGTTACGTGGAGGTGTAACATAACGGAAAAACTACACTTTTTGCTAAAACTCAATTTCGCACCCCATTTAATATGCATAATACGGCTTACATAATTATGAAAATCGATTGTTAACGAGTAAAAGCTAATAGAGTCCCTCCCGTGTGAACTCAAATGTCCTATGACCAGCTTCACAGACAATTTCTAAATTAAATAAACTTAATGGACAATAAGTTATTTAGAACTCTAAGCACGAAGTTGTGAACCGAAAGCTGTAATTATAAGTTCGTTCGTTAAAATAGACGATACCGACAAAGGAGATCAAAGAGGCCGAGCGCGACAGGCGACACTAATTCAGCGAAGGGACTTCATAAAATATTGGCTTAGGGGAATATAAAAAATACGTTTGCTTATCTTTAGGTAATTAACCAATAATTTCTGGTAATCCTGCTTACGACATTAATTTGTAGTGTTCCAAAAAATTAACGTATTTTTTTTTACCAAACGTTTATATTAATAATAATAAAATAATTGTAGTGAATATCTATACAAGGTGATTGCTTGATTTTTTTTTCGATGTAGTGTTATGTTGCACGACTTGATCATCGATCGTCGAGGTCATCGAGGTGTTACAAGGTGTTGTTGTTTTGTATTAAATTTTACAATTAAAAGTAAAATGTACGTATTTCTATTACAGTGAAAAAGATGGCGCTAAGATGAGATAACGATTGATCCACTTGCAATGTAGATTTGGCCCTAGGTTCGTACTACAAGTCAGCCATATAGACGAACTGTCGGAAATAACGTGGCGCCGTGGATGCAATCTAGTATTATTAGAATTTATTTTCTGGGATTCTTTTTCTCGGATTCTTTTTCTCCAAGGAGGTGTTACGTTTCAGCGTTATTCAGAGTATCTTTTGCTAGAGGCTTAAATTTCAAGGGTCGAGATGAGAAATATTTGATTTCTTTTCTTGGTGTTTTTCCTTTGTAACGAGAAGGTTGTGAGCTAACAAGGAATTGTTAATCTCTGTAAAGTGATCAGAAAAAAATAATGCGAGTTAAATTAGACAAAATAAATATTAATGCGCCCTAGTATATACGGAAATATATAATTTTTACGCAGATTACCGTCAAATTAAAGACAAATAATTTATATACAAAATTAATAATTAAGAATGGTTGATAATACAAATATAAAATTTGTTGTCTATATTGGATCCATTCTCGGATTGATTCTTTGGCTAGGTATTCTATCATCATGTTTCTGTCAACTTAACTGATGCTCATTACAGTTCATTTCCGGTATATTATGAATGTGAAAAAGATGTTTAATGCGATAGAGATCATAACAAATGACGTGAATGGAACCTGAAATACATCTATCAACATCGAAAACTGATTGACTGTCTTATTTTTAAAATACTGATCCTTGCCAAGCTTCGCAGAAGCTTTACGAAAAAAAAAAAAGCATTAAAAGTGACATAATCGTTTAAACTATCTTTTACACGTTTCTAGTATTGCACAACACCTCAAAATTAATACAGGTTTTTACAAAGTAATTTTACATAAATCAGTTTAGTAGCGTTCATAATATTAGCCTCGTGAATTAATTACTTAATTGAGCCTCCCAAAACAGGTAAACATGTCAGTACTAAAGCGAAGTTCAATAAAATGTCCTAGGTCACAATAAAATAACAACTACACGCTTTAAATTTTATATATCTCTTGCACACGATTAAAATTACGCTTAATATTTGTTTGTCTTTTATTGCATTCTTGCATCATTTAATAAGCGTAACATTACAGTGTCTTCGTTTGAAAATACTTATTTATTTTAAGGACCACGTATTTACGTGGCCCTTAATAAATATTTGATTAAACGCTTTTCCATTACAGCAGTACAAAATTTCAATTAATTCCATTTTTTTTATGGTAATAATACAACCTATTGAAAATTTAACAAACTATTTTCTATTCCTTTCTCGTAATCTGTCGAATAATCGTCGAATATAAGCCAAAAAGAGTTCAATAAATCTAGTGGCACTTGGACTTATAAGTTCAGTGATACACAAACTAAGATTGATTTATGTACAGCATGTTCAATTGTTCACGTCCATATTTAAACTATCTTTAGAGCAGACTGTCTAAAAAATTACGAAAAAAAGTCTAGTCTCGTTTTTTGGACTAGAAGTTTAATAGTAGAATTGGAGCGTTCGTTCACTTTAATACAAAGTCGCATTATAATGTCCTAAATAAATGCTCAGGTAGCCGCAAGTGCCCTTCTGCGTCAACCTTCCGCGCCGCTGATGCTCTTTGTTGAAATTCTTTTTCACCGACGCCGTACACGCGCTGATTTGAATGAAGACGGGATAAATGCTAGTATAAAAATAAAATAGAAACTATATTACTCAGGGATAGTGTAGCTCTCTCCATAAGTCAAAGAAATATTAAAATCGTTTTAGGAATATAAATTCATAGATAAAGCTGGAAGTAAATTTCGGCAGCCTAAATTACTTGTGAATAGTGTAACTATTATCTTTTTTAGAATCAGTTCAGTAGTTCGGTTTAGCAGTAAAAATACGCGAGTGAAACCCAAGATAAATCCTAGATTTTATTTTGATATTTTCTCAGGTGTGCGTACAACAATATGAAAGATTTACCGTAATCGGATCAATGGTTTAGGCACGTATAAGGGATAAAAATATGTACAGTAATTTATATATATTTCAACTTCTTCGTCTTTTGTATCAATGATATTCATCTCAATCCCGATCTCACTTTTAATTACGACCAGAAAAAAATTATGTATATTTATCGTTCAAATCGTAGGTTGTCTTCATGAGTTCATATAAAAATCATTTATTAAAAAGAGACTTTTATTTTTCCCTAATTTTCAAATTTTCCGGGTAATTTCTTTGAATTTTTCTCTTCATAAGAACTTTCTTCGACCTTCAATGAATATTTGAAAATAAAAGATAGCCTATTCAGGCTATCTAACGCAAAACTCAATAATTGGTCCAATGGACCATTTCTTGAGTTTTGCGTTTTATCAACACATTTTATTTAGATAAAAGTACAAAACTCCGAATTCCATTTTTAACTTCCCGCTAAGAAAATTAAATATTTTTGGAAATCGGGAAGTTGTTGGTTTTACTCCGTTTTTTGAAAATCGAGTTTTCATTAGATGTTGACTTTTTGACGTCCTAGGAAACTATTTTGACGACTTCTGCGAGCGTGTCACTATGTGTGTTTGCGCGTGCGTACGTGATTGCGTGCGTGCGTGCATGCGTGCGTGTGTGTGTGTGTATGTAAACCTCTTATAATTTTCGAACAGCTTGACCGATTAATACCAAACTTTGGCATTTTAAAGATTTTTATTAAACTTAGATTTCCGGAAAATTTGAACCGGATTTGGACCAGTATATTTCAAGAAATCTTAAAAACTACGAAATATATTTTTAAATGTGATTTTTTTGTAATAACTTTTAAACAGCTTCACCGATCGATTCCAAAAACTAATCAGTTCTTAACATCAAAAAACCGATTTGGTTTGCCCGGATAAAATCGATTAATTCTTTCGTGAGATATCGTGAACGAAAAAAATTAAAAAAATTGATAAATAAAAACTCCGTAATTTTTTATCTGATCAATTTCTGCTTACAAATTATTTATAGGACTCGCAAAACTGCATCGATTAACCGTGTGAAAATTGGTTGACCTATTCATAAGTTATAGCAGATTGAAAATTAAAAATAAAATACAGTTTCGTCAACTCGTTGAGAAACATTATTATTGAATCATTTTAAAAGCTTATTTTAAATATTAACTTACAAACCACACGCTAATTCCTGAAGACTGAATTTGAAAGTAGCAAAAATTTTCTGGAATGGCCTATAAAGTCATGTGTTTTGTCGAATGTTTGAATTCGAAAAGCTTAGAGATAAGTCTTTGAGTTTTGGGACAACTTTTTGAGTTTAAGGAATTTTAAACTTAAGGTATTTTTGAATTTACGGAAATCAAAAACACATCGATTAATATCATAACGGGAAGTTTTAGGGATGGTCTGTAGGGTCAATCGATTTTTTTTTCCAGCATCAAATTTACTGCAACTTCAATACTAATGTACTTTGGACGATGAACGCAATCAGAATTGGAGACGTTCTTTAGATGTATAATATTTATTTTATGAAACGTATATAATATTTTTTTCATGTTAGTGCGTCAGAATTCGCGCGCGTCTATTGTTCATTATGAAAATATATTTGAAAACAAGAATTGTATTCTTCCGCTAATGGCGTCTCTCCTGTTACGGCTGTCGCGTCTGCATACTTCTCAGTTGCAACAATACAACGGCTCTCGCAATGTCATTCTTGGATTTCTTGTAGAAATTCTTTTTTTTTTCTGTAGAACGATCTTCCTTCTATAATTTCTTTTTCATCGTTATATTTTCATGTTGGTCGTGTTTGAGCACGAACTCAATGTTCTTTTTAGGTAAGTGTTTTGATGTTTAAACTAAGACTTACACGCAGGCGTATCGAGTTCTATTGCCTTTGGTCAAATTAATGAATACACACTTGTAATTGTTTTATACACGAATTTATTTATTAACTAAGAACAGTTTACGTATGTTAACACATTTAGTTTCCGTAAAACAAACGATAAATTACAGACAAATGCATAACGAAATAGTACGCGGCGAACCTCAGTATCGTATAAACGCTAACTACTTCTGGCGTTGATTAGCAAAGGTAGGTACAACTAGAATTTTAAGACCATCGATTGACCGGCCAGTTATCGTTTCCAATGCACACTGTCTCTACACACGTCTCGGTAAATTAATATATTTTTTATCTTATTTTAGTCTACGTAAATTTGTGTAGGTAATATTTATTCATGTAATTTATTTATGTAATATTATATGAGTAACGAATTATATCTATATATTAACATGAAGTTAAATTATACTTTATGGGCATCGTCAACCATCGTACTGTTCCATAAGAAAGGCGACAGGACAGAAATAAATAATTATAGGCCAATCATCCTTATCTCCAACCTGTATAAGATATTCTCAAAGGTAATATTAAACAGAATCGGTTCAGGGTTGGACGAAAATAAGGCGAAAGAACATGCGGGATTCAGAAGTGACTTTTCAACAATGCTGTGAGTACGGAAAAACTTACTACTTGGCATTTGTAGACTACAGTAAGGCATTTGTTCTCTGAAACACACACATTTTGTGTACGCTCTATATACACATCGAGTACATCTAAAGTATACTAGGATAATAAAAAATATATACAAAGAATCGACAGCAACAATCCAGACTGAAAGAAAAGACCCGGTCTTCAAAATAAAAAAGGAGTACGGCAAGGAGATCCCCTCTCGCCCAAAATTATTCTCGGCGGTATTAGAACATATATTTAGGAAAATTAATTGGAATGCATTTGGAATAAATATAAATGGCGAAAAGCTTAACCATGTCAGATTCACAGATGACCTAATTCTGCTCAACGAAAATCAAGAAGGCTTATAAGTAATGTTAACATAACTAGATAGAGAAAGTAGAAGAGATGGATTGATTATGTATCTAAACAAAACAAAGGTAATATCAAATCGCATAAAACACCTATATGGCTAAATTTTGATCAAATATTGATGAATATACATACTTAGGACAAATTATCGCACCTGAAAGCCAGATACAGAAAGAAGTAAACATTAGAATAGGTAACGCTTGGAAAAGATTCTGGTGCCTAAAGGAAGTAATGAAGAACCCACACATACTCTTGAAAGATAAGATTACTGTATTCAACTCATGCATACTACCATGTTAAACATACGGAGCACAAACTTGGGTCCTTACAAACAAGTAAAGTAGGGCACTCAGAGTGTGCCATGACAGAATGGAGAGGAGTATGCTAAACATTACTAGGCTAAATATTATTATGCTAAATGTTTGACAAAATCAAACTTACAAATATAAGAAGCTAAACAAAAATTAAAGATATCACATACACAGTGAAAAAACTTAAATGCTACTGGGTAGGCCATATAATAAGAAGCAAAAAAAAAAATGGACAAAATAAGTGACAGTGTGGTGCCCTCGAGATGGGAAAAGAAGGAATGGACGTCAAATCAGATGGGAAGATGACATGAAAAAAGTAGCTGGAATAACATGGCAAAGAAACGCAGAAAACAGGTAATGTTACCGGATATCGGATACCGGATCCGGGCAAGCGGATAATGTTACCGATGTCGAAGAATAGAATTATTATTATTATATTGTTATATATCAATAATCATAAAAGCATTGCATGAAATTTTATAAAAATAACATTGGAAATTATATAAACTATAAAAATAAATGCAAAAAAATGTATATATTTATCCGTAATAAAGGCTATTTGATATGATTTGATATGAGTAACGAATTATATCTATATATTTACATGAAGTAAAGTTATACTTTATGTGTTTATATAATGCTATATTTAAGTATGTTTATTTATGTAATTATAATCAATTTTTTGAGTCCGGATACGCCACATTCTTAGTTCTGAAAGTTTATAAAGATTCAAGTTTCGGTTCTACTCGTTTGAGACCTTGGTCATTCGCCACCATTTGACTTTGCGATTGTATAACGATAATATAACATCCTGGTCAGGGATAAAAATGTCTTCCATCTATGCCATAAATACCATTACACATATAAATCCGTAGCATCTGAATTTATAGTCCAAAGTAGAATATCTTTTGGAATAGTAAATGGGATCCTTTTTTTTTTATCTAAACTAACATATGAAACGATACATACCATACTTTTTCAAAATTTTGCCATAAATATTTATTTCATAAACACACCTAAATCTATGCTTGTCACCTATAAATTTTTTCTCTATCTGTTAATAAATTGTACATCCATTTCTTCGAGCTCAGCTCCGAAAAGTCAGAATGGTTTGTAATCTAATTTTACATACAAATTCTTGTGAAACTGGGGATATATTGTACGCACGAACGGGTAGGATTGAGAAAAAAACCAAAACTATCATTTGTACCCAATTTCGTCGAAGTACTTGAACTATTGAACCGAATTACTGAACCAGTTCTAAAAATTACTTCAGTTCCCAAAGTCCCCAAAGTAAAAACAATATAAATATTTCGTCCTGGCTTTATCTGCATATTTGTGCTATTACAGCTTCCAAAAATCTTTAATCCATGAAGAGCTATATAAATCCCGAGTAATATAGCTTAAATTCCATTCTGATACTAGCATTTGTCCCGACCTCGTTCAAATCCGTTACCTGAGCGGAATCGAAATCTTAAGCGGGAAAGGATATGGTGTTAAATGTCTTTTTGAAATGAAAACTTCTTTTGGCGTGTCGCACACATATTTTTTTGTAGGTAGTAAGTTAGGCTGATCCGTCACGCTCTGAAGTGAAAGGCTCGATCGGGTGAACTCGGGACCGCCGAGTGTACCCGAGCGAGAAAGATACAGTCAGCCACTCTTCGCTGTTGTGCCGCTGTCTTTAGTATATTCAATTCATACGTAATAATTGTCTTTATTAAATTAACAGTTATTATTGGTACGTAATAATAATTATTTTAACAATTATTTGGTTTACATTGTGAGGTTAGTGTGTATAGTTAGCGGTTTATCGTGCTAATATTATACATTGAAAAAAACATTATAAACATTAAACATTATACAAATAATAATTACTGTTGTCATTACAAAGAGTGATTCGATAGTATATGTAATTTAAATATTTCAAACAATAAAAATGAAAGTACAACAAAATATGGAACTACAATTGAGTTTTTTCAAGATATATAAGTAAAATTCAATCGAAGGTTTTTTTTTTCTTATTGTAATTATTACAAATCAATTGTATCCTTTGTAGAATACGATAACGAAAATAAATAATTTGATTTATATAAAATTAAATAAATATTAACTTTAGTTTCTCATTTATTTTACTAATACGATCCGTAATAATACTACATAATACATAATATTATCTACTATATATATATATATATATATATATATATATATTATATAAATTGATTGCGATTGCCAATGAAGTTTTCACTTTTGCCGTGCGGTCTAAGTACACACTCTTAATTTGTATCCCTGTCGTTTTTTATATTTCTATAACATAAAAAGAGACATTAATGCTCTATATTGAATCGGTTTCATTCCTGGCGCATAGAAAAGGTTCTTAGACTAATGTAGGAGATGGACGATATAAGAATTAAATCACAATTAAAAATACATATAATACATAAATAAAACAGACGGTACATTATTTACAACTTTATAAAGTAATAATTATTTTGTTCTTATTTGTAACGGCGATTTCAGCTATCGCCGCGTAAGCCCGCGCACCTCGGGTTGCTTCTCTTCACGAGTGCACGCTTCTGGTTCAACGGAGTTCTTGCGGTGTGGCGGCGATTAATGATGGACAGCGTTTTCTCTTTCAGACTTAACTTCTTTATTCAGCCGAGCTTCACATGGTATGACGGTTGGCTAGCAACTGTACCGGATGCATTTTTTGTTTCCCTCTTGCGGCGAGGAGGAGGTAAAAAATGTCTATCCTGCACACCCTTGCGCCCGTACGCGTGGGTAGTGTGGGACTGAAACCCACTAAAAAAATTGGTTACCTGTAAAGTCGGTATACGGGCGAAAGTTTTACGTGACAACGACTTTGAGTGGTAAAATCATTTTAATGTGAATATTCATTCGTATAGTAGGAAGAAGGATGAAATAATAGTAACAATTTAAAACATTTATTTATACAAAGAATTATATTTAAAACATTAATTTATACAAAGAATCTCGCACTGAATTTCATATTAACAAAATTTTATTTTTACCTTTACACATACATACGTATTTATATACAAATATACATACAATAACTTGCAATACATTTGCGTACAATGAAACAGCGTTTACTACAACTTAACTTGTTCCTATCTGAGCCTCTCTCTCGTTCGGTGACTCATCGTTACGTTACCGAGCGTTACACTTTTTCATAAGTGACTCCCAGCCGCAACCTAATTTAAGACGTTGTCACGTCAAAATTCCCCCTGACGAAAACGTAATTGGATCGGCGATGCTGTTAGCTGGTATTCTGTTCAGCTTCACCGTATGCGGCCGGGCAACACGCGAGGGTGTTGGCGGCGCGTGACTTGCCTTGTGGGGGACTTAGGAGATCCTCTTGGCACCGGCAGTCACTGGAACACCAGCACGGGTTGGGTCCATTTTTATATCCAGACCGAGAGTGGTACGGTGCGCGGGAGATGACCTATAAAACCAGGTCTAATTTAAAGCTAAAACAAACTAATGACTATTTAATTGTCATTTTGTTTGTTTAGTTCTCTGAGCCTTTCGACTTCGGCTGTGAAATCGTCAGGCGGATCGGTGATGATATTCCGTGGCCTACGGATGAAATGATAGGGGGGAGGCGCCTCGTAAGCGACTGCTGCAGAAAATAGCGGATTTGGGTGCGATTCCGCGATAGCGAAAAAACGTTCGGAGGCGTCTTTCATATATTTTCGGATAGACGATAAATCTAAGTCCCTGTGAAGGACTGAATTTTTGACGTACCAGTGTGCATTGGTGGCGGTTCTGCAGAATTTGTTCTGCAGGACTTGCAGTTTTTTAAGTCTGTTCGGGGCGGCGTGAGCAAAGACAGGAGACGCGTATATCAGCACCGTCCTTATACACATTAAGTAGAGGGTACGCTTATTGCGTAATGAAAGTTTGCTATTTCTACCGAGCATGCCCTTAAGGCGTGACTGGTAGAAAATTGCTGTTTTCCTAACGCGCTTGATGTGGTCTCGGAAATGGAGATTTCTATCAAGCGTGATGCCGAGATACTTGTAGGTGTGTGGCCACGGAATAGGTGCATTGTTAATGCGAAGAGGAGGGGTACCGTGGGCGACTGTGAAGAGGAGGGGTACCGTGGGCGACTGCGAAGAGGAGGGGTACCGGGCGACAACCGGATGCACCTCTCCCACTGCATTTTATAGGTGGTGCATCCGTTGCACATGTGAGTTGCATACATTTTAATTGGGGAGGCGTGGCCATGCACTTCATTATGCATATGCATTGGCACCACTAGCGCCCGAGACACCGATTAGCGGCCGTACCGTAATGACGGCCGCTTTCTAGGCCTATCATTGGTCCTCCCCACCAAAGCACAATTTCGTATGCAACTCACACGCACATTACATTTCAAATCGTTTAATTTATCAAATAATATACAAAACAAACAAATATTTCATCTTAAAACTAGTCCCTACCCGGGTAATAAAAAACTATACAAAAAAACTCATTAATAAAACATCAATAATACAACACACGCAAACATAAACATTAATTACAAAATAATCCTTATCAAGCCCGTATAAGACACAATACAATATTGGAATTAACATTAGTTGCGCGGCTGTCCGTAACATTATCTACATTCTAATATGCCTATTCACGTTGAATTTTAAGATAATGGTACTAATTTAATTCTCCGTAACAAAAATTCACTTCATTTTCGACGAAGGGTATCCTTAACTTTTTTAAGGTTCAAGTTTAACGACGTAAAATATTACTAAGAAGTTTCTTTTTCCAAGTAAAAAAAAAAAAAAGAAAATTGACGAGTTTTCAAAGTTACTTAGCGGGTCAGAGGATGAGGCGCTAATTGCTATATCGGCTGACAAGTTCGCTTTATATTTTTTACCCAAAATGAAGGTAAAAATTTCTTAGCATCATGTATATGCAATTTTATATTTCCCTTGTGTACATACTTTGTATTGAAATTGGAAAAATAGTATATTCAATTCATACGTAATAACTGTCTTTATTAATTTAATAGTTATTATTGGTACGTAATAATTGTTATTTTAACAATTATTTGGTTTACATTGTGAGGTTAGTGTGTGTAATTAGCGGTTTATTGTGCTAATATATATTGAAAAAACATTATAAACATTATGAAAATCGTAATTATTGTTGTATATATACGTTACACGTTTATAATGTACATATAATGTATATACGTAAATATACGTTATATGTACATTATATATACAAAACGTTATTAAAAAAAATGTATTGTAGCAAATAGACGAAATACGATTTTTTTAAGAATATACTATGTTACAAGTCATCAAACTGCACTAAATAACTTTAAGCAATATAAAAAACTGTAAAGTACAAAATATATGCAATAAAAAGACAACTATTGTATAATAAAGATATTTGGCAGCTTGTGAATAACAATAATCATCTATGAATTATTAAGGTAATGCCATGGAAAATATGAAATAATACGAAAGTGACAGTAATGTAAGGGCAGTGACTACGGCGCCATTTAGGACGGAAGCGACAATCAGAAAAGGAATATTTCAAGTTTACGCATGAAGCTACCCACTGTCGACTGTCATTTTGGCGTCACTGGAGAGCATTACTAAGAAGGCAAACATCAAAAATGGCGGAACTCAGAGTTGTCAATAAGAGAAATTTGTGATTGAATTCTGTAAATCGGTTGATTGTGAAATATATTTATTTATGCTTTATTTCATATATTTATGGACTCACTATATAACAATAACATCAACAGAAATCGGAGTGATTAATAAGTCAACGTACCTTGGCAATTTTCAAAGAAGCAAAAAGAAAGATGTCGATGGAAAGATGTTCATTAACGAAACAAAACCCATTTTTTTTATGTACGAAATTTATAATTTTATTATAAATGACTACAAACTATTAAAAAAAAATCTGAATAAGTGTGAGTCGGTCTTACATAAAGAGGGTTCCTATTTTGCATTAAACCTTTGCAATTTTTTATACATCAATTTTATTTTCACGAGTATTTTGACTTTTTCGTGGGAATTTAAAACTTTGCGATTTTATACGATGTATCGAACCCTACAAAATGCAATAAAAATGGAAAATTCGATAAAAATACAATTAATATGTTCCTGCAAAACAGTACGGAATGAAAGCATCTTGACGAAGATGAAGGATCTTTGCGGCTAATTTGAATCATAAGTTCTTCTATATTGAGTTTAATACATTATCTTGTGTTTAAATTTTTTATTTTACATTTTTCACGTAATCTCATACCGATTTTCATTCTTCACGTGTTCTAGAAATGAATAATCTATGCTGGAGGTTACTCCTTGCCTCTATTAACATTTTTTTTCTGCAGCTATCCGATTTAATTTTATAAGATTGAGACATAATGATAATATGGTGATAAATATTACAACAGTAAGATCATGTGTTGTGAGAACTTCATGTAAATCATAAACTGGTGGTAGTGTATGCTTTCACAGGTTCTGTACAAACTGTCTCAGTGAATTCAGTGCCATATCTTTTTGATCATTCTATAACATCTTTTCTTGTAACCATTATAATCTATAATATTATATTATTATAATACAATATTTACTATTATTACAATATTATTATAATATTAATAGTATTGTAATTATATATTACAATATATTGTATAGCTTATTTGAATAAGCCATCATATTCACTTATATGATGGCTTATTCATATAAATTCATCGGAATTGGTTAAATAATTTATCATATTCATGGCAATTGTGACACATTTTTTTTCGTTTTTAATTCACTTTGCCATGAAAATCAACTTTCTTATCTTTCGATTAATATACCAAACGGGCATTAGATATAATTTTTGGAACGAAGTTCCTTACGGCGGGCTTGGAGAAGATAGGGATTTTGCTGCGCGACCGAACTGAAAAAAATGTGATAGTAAAACCGTAAGAAAAAGTCCGTGGAATAAAACCGTAAGAACAAGAAAAAGTCCGTGGAATAAAACCGTTAAATGAGACGTGCGCAGGCGCGACAGTCGTATATTTCTAGATATGTCGTTATTTTACTGCGCGTTTATTGGCGCAAGGTGATGCGAGCTCGGCGAACGGCGAGCGTTGATTGGTGGATCACACCGGGCACGGCTGGCATGAGGCCGCGCGACTTGTTTACGACTTCGCGCGATTACCGAGAATCGGTCGGGGTTATTTTCCATTAACAAATATATGTCGGTAAAATATAAGAAATAAATTATAATAATCGTAAATTTTTTCAAAAATAGAATTAACAATAGGAACAGAAAATGAAGATAATTGAAGAACAGATAGTAAGGAGTAAATGTCATAATTCCACTACAACGATCACTAAACGATTTAAGTAGCATCTTATAATAAAACATATTCCTGTCATAACACTTAAAGTACATTATATTTTTTTTTTGCAAATTGTGTCGATCCTACATTAGCCGAAGGAACTTCGTTCCTTCCTGGTGTCCCACGACACCACTCGTTTTTTTTCGGTGACTGTGGGTACCAGTATTGCTACTCAGTTTCTTTACCATTCTGCCAGTATTTATGTGGTCGATATGATATGAGTACGTCTCATAGTACAGTTCTTAAATACGTAGATGACTCTTAACATTTTTAGAAGTGGCCACCTAGAAACTATAAAATAATAAAAGATATTTAAGTTTTAAAAATTGTATTCTTTGCCAATTTTATTATGTATATTGTATCTATCTGCCATTTGTTTTTACAAACTGGCGGCAAAAAGAAAAATGCATGTCTAACGTCAACACGAATTCATCGCGAAAAAATTTTAGTTCAATCGTTTTCTAGGAATTTTGTTGCCTTAAGTCAACAAGAAGTTATAACTGACTTCAGTTGGCCTTTCGTAATATTGCTTCATTACTTGTCACTGCTAGTAACTGGTTCGACGAGTTGAAATGTGGTCGTACTAATGTGACTGACGATCTGCATGAGGGACGTCCTTCTACGGCAACGACGGAAGACAAATCAGTGCTGTGCGGCTCATGATAGACACTGACAAAAAACTGACCTACCAGCAGATTTGGACAAGCATAGAAATGGTATGAGTCAAGTGTAATAAATCTTTCATTATGATTCAGCCGTCAGGATACTATTTATACGTCAGGGTACTCAATGGATACTTTGACCATAATTTGACCAAAGCTCAAAAACTTTGTTATGTTAATTGGTGCGCGAAATGATGCAGAGGTTTGCCGGTGGTGACTCAAATACTGTACACTCTATAGTTACAGGTGACGATAGCTGGATTTACTGTTACGATGCTGAAATTAATAGACAGTGTCCTCAGTGGGTGTTTACTTAAGAGGAGTTGCCTATTAAAGTAAAACCAGATTGAAGAGTCGGAAAAAAGTTGGTGGCTCCTTTCTTTGGGATGACAGGTCATTATGTAAAAGTTGTTTTAGAAGATAAAAAAACGACCACTAGTACACTAACAATTGTTTGCCTATTGTTTTGGAAAAAGTTCGGAAAAAACGACTTCACAGTAGAATTCTCCTTTATCATGACAACGCTCTACCACATGCCACTAGACAAACAACTAACTGTTTGGGGACGTTACGTATAGAAATACGGGCTCGCTCGCCTTACAGCACCGACCTCGCACCGTTTGACTTTTATTTATTTCCTTAAATAAAAGAAAACCCTTCTGGGAAGTGCTTTACGGACGCTGAGGAAGCAGTGGCTCCATATGAAAGGGCCGTCGAAGCTACCCCTAAGTGCGAGTGGTCAAAGTGTTTCTTTCAGTGGCCCCATCCAATGTAGCGAGGTGTTGACCTCAATGGATACTATTTTGAAAAATAATAATAGTAAAAATAACTTGCTGGTTTGCTCAGTTTATGATTTTCTAAGGACTTTCAATTCGGCTCACATAATCTTCAAATATCTATAGTGCTGCGCTAAACATAACTTCTTTCAATCAAAATTGGATGTCTATTTGTTTGTGTGTGTAGACCAAGACACATAATGCTTGTCTTACGCTGTTTTACTCTCATCGAAGTTCATATTTATTTTAAGTCCAGTTATAAATTTTCGCAGAGTTGGTCTATCGAACTATGTAAAACAAAATATATTGAATAAATATCGATACTTTCTAAATTTTCATCCTGACATACATATCGCATTAATGTATTACATAATTGTAGATCTTAATAAGACTTACAAAAAAAGTCCGAGATAGCGCATACCTATCTTTGAAGTATAACCCATAGTAAGCATTTTTTATTTAGTTTTCAACACTCAGTCATCGACGGCGGGCGAGTGCCGGGAGTGGCGGGATCAGAAGGATTTTCTCGCTACTATTCATAAAAAATCGGCTAAGTGCGTGTCGGATTACGCGCAATGCAGGGTACCGTTATTGCGCAGCCCAATATACGGACTCAAAAGAGGACTTTCTATTGAATACAATGAAGCTATTAAAAATGGGTTCACATAGGACGGATGCTATGATTTTAATTTCCATAATTCTAAATAGTTCATAAGCCTATATTTACTAACTGTTTTATACAACTAACTACTTAATCTAAGTAATTTTTATTGAAATCTATATGGAATTTCGCTTTTACTCATCCAAGTACATTTTATAAATTGATCCAATATTACTCGTTAACTTGTAAATCACATTATCTCTGATAGTAATATACATACACATGCGCGCGCGCAAGCACATACTCATGCATACACGCATGCACACATGCAACGTACGTACGCACGCACATTCGTGAAATTAAACAGAAATTGGCACTTTACAACTTAGTATTTCGTTAACGGATCCCTAAATCGAATAATGATATTCACAGACCCGGTATGGTTTTGAATAATCTATCCACCTGATACACTGAGACGTAGGATAGATGAGATAAAAAAATGTGTCCTCATTTAACGTGTAGGGGAGGCACCCTAAAAAGATTATTTTCAAGATTTTCTTCGAATACTTTTTCCACTTGACTAATAAGTATGTCCATACCAAATTACAGTTCTTTAGTACTGAGAGTCTCTGAACTAACTTGCGAACAGATAGACAGACAAACGGACGGATTAACGCACACGGCGAAACACAAATCACAGCCGCTAAAAACGTAAACAATAATTCTGTAGCCTACGCGAGCAGAGCCGCGGGCACAGCTAGTAACTATAGATTTTAAAAAAGTCTTCTCTGGCGAAATCGGACAACACCGTTCTTTAAAGATTGTACATAATTTTTGTGGACTTTTCCGATTTACTGTTTGCTTTTGTTGTATTTAATTGTATTTTTGTTGTATACCATACCGCTGCGTAATAAAACAATTTACTTAAGCATAAATTCCTCGGCTCTCATATCGCATATTAACATCATGCGTGTGTGTACACTTTATCGAATCGCGTCCCGTGAGCGGTACGTGGTTTGATAAAATGCTATGCGATACTCGCTTCGTAACGTTGTTTCTATCCACTGAATACTTGCCTTTGGCTCCCTCTCGCTCGCCAAATTGAATAAAACCGTGAATTCGCTTCGGAAAAAGTGCTCGACACATCACGATATCTCGAAGAAACGAAAATATTATGAAAGAAGTCACAAACAACATGCATAAACAAGTGATGAATTTGACAATGTAATCCGCTTGATTTTCAAAAGTATGTAAACGCCAGCTAAATAAACGACTTCCACAATGCGTTTTGAAAGGTATGAAGAAATACAGTTAATTTTTAATTTTTCAAATGCAACATGGTGTCGCTTTAGCATTTTTTGTTATTGGATAACATAAAACAATTAACTATGTATATTTTGTCAAACTATATCTGTCTCCAAAGTGGTGGTTTATTTTGAATAAAGGGTTATCATCCTTTGTTTTTTAAATTGTTTCTGATCTACTCAGGTTGACTGGCAGACTCGATAGATGAGCTATATACATCGCTCATGCCCTGGAGTGAATGTGGTAGACCGCTGTGTATACACTGAATCATTAATAATCTAGACTTGCGTGTGGCTTTTACTTTATGGTTTTACTTAACATGTGAAAACTTAAGATTTTTGGACTTAACGAATTTCTCTATTGTTTTCATAGACTCTATTAGATATAAATGTAATAATAATAATAGATAATAACAATAATAATAATAAAAAGGAAAACGAATCTCCCTCGCAACAGATGAGAGATTATTACCCGGAGATGTCAAAATAATGTTACGCTGTCATGGCGCGTAGTGCCGCGATAACTTATTTTCGCGCTTCATAAATTTCGTTATAAAAAAAACGGCGTGCGCATCACACGGGTCGGCGGGTCGCCATTTTTCTCCAACTACATATCATATCTCGCAAATCCTCGGGCGTTCGGTTCGCGCGAACTTCGTAGTGCGCGCATCCCCTGATCCCGGTAAATGTTGTGGAAACGCACATCTCGATAGTTGAACTTCATTTTGGTTAGGTATTCGGGCGTAGAAAATAACATATTTCGTTTAATGTATATTCGAAGAGTAAGGTTTATCACTGAGTGTGTGCTTGAAGTTTATCAAGTTCGAATAATTTGCAACGGAATACTTAATTGGAATACGTGACCGTCAGATAATCAGTCTTATTATGATTTAATCGATAAAAGAAATATATTTATGTTATGCCTTCGGAATGGTGCTTTATTATTGGAGTTTAGTTACAAAACTAAATAAATTTTAAATGAATAAATAAGCAGTTCAGAATCTGATTACGTTAAAAATATAGGCCTTTCTTGCCCGTTTTAAGAAAAGTTCGCGTAATCTAAAATTTGACGGCAATTATTTCCGATCTCGATCTGTCTGTTGGTTTGTATGTCTTTATAAAGAAATAACGGCTTACCTGATCTAAATGTAAATAGGATTATAGTAAGAGCGTGCGTTTACAATAAATGATAAATTATATATCATGTTTGTAAATAGTCTGTTTTCTTGTTTGTTTGGGCTGATCTTCGAAATAGCTAAAATCATATTTTGCACTATTCGCAAAAGGTTGATGCTATTAGACTATATGAGACAGGATACGTTTTGTAAAAAAGTATACAAATACTAAAACAATAGCAGCAATATCTAAGGAAAGTACGAGATCAACATATAGGACTGGAGAGAAGCACTGGGACCGAAATAGATATTAAGATAGGAATCGAAAATATTAATTGTTAAATTTAAAGTAAAGGCGGGAAACGGATAGTAGTACATAATTAAGAAAGCAAGTTTGATTGGAATTTTGTCCTTGAACTACGCTCGAACAGATGTAATCAAATCTGGTATGGAGGTAGGTTATGAAATATGATAAAAAAATATTTTTAAATAAAATTTTTCTTTAAAAAAATGGATTTTTGGTTGCTCCTCTCTTCAGAAGCACTCTCCTTAATGCTGCGTGGAGTATCGGATTCCTTGGCATCCACATATCCATTAGCGTCCTATTTTTCGAACAAAGTGAAACTAGTTTCTAAAAATCTTATGATTTTTAATGGTACATGACACTATTTCTAACTAGATCATAATCTTGTATTTAATAAAGGTACAGGTTCGCCCGAGTTCTAGAGAATTTTCGTCACGTCTGGGCTGGAGCACCCCATGTGTAATATAAATCATCTCGAACGATTAGTGTGAGTTTCTAATATCGGGCCAGCTCGATCCCTTGGCCTTGCGAAGATGCGTAGCCATCTCTTTGCATATTATATCCCGTATACTATGAGGAGCTGTTCATCTTCATTCCTGCCGTTGAATTTCGTCATCGTTCCCCTCATCGAAAACACCATCAGCACCATACCTATGGATAGCTAGCGTTCTACGACAGTACGCATCATCTAATGATTTACCATCATTAATTTCCAAATGAACTACGACAGGAGGATTTTTTAAAAAAAGAACATTATTCTTCTTAAAAAGCCGACAACACACAAATGACTCGTCAAAGGTTACGGGTGTTTAGGGGCGGCGATGACCATCTACTCTCTCTGGTGGCCCGAAAGCTGGTTTGTGTCTAATTAGGTACATATAAAAGAAATCTAGTAGAAGTATTAATTAGTTAGCACTAACAGCAATGACTGAAGGGTACTACGATCGGCATTGAAATCCGTATCGGAATCAATTGCGGCACCGTGATCGATTGTTTGCCGAAAGCGGAAAAGAGGGAAGAAACGATAATGTTACGCTATCGTTACTAGTATGAGAATAATGTGAGAAACCATTTGTCATCCTTCTTACTCAGTGGAATTGACTTGATTCCAATTGACTTCGCAGAAGTTGATCGCGGGAAGCATTAGAAAATGCTTTACGAACTCATGTGGACTGTATTGTTAAGGATTTTCCAATTAAGGTATGAAAAATATTCTTTTATGATTATAGAAATGTGTATGAATAAATGACAACGTTTCAAATGTCGGACGCTTGCCTGCAAAATATCATGCTAACATGCAGCATGTAATCCACCGCTGACTCTCTAATCTGTTCTTCACTACGAACCCCTATTCAAGGAATTGAATATTGATTCAAGAGGATTGACAGATATTGAACGCCTAAGCAAGTTGGTATTAATAGTTTTTTATCTTAGTCCGCTAAATAGTTATATAGTTGCTTCTACGTAAGTTTCATGTCAGACCGGCATATCCTCGGGGAATACAGATAGTCACATACATTTAGCTTGAAATGAAAAAAAGGGCGAAACAAATAAAAAAAAATGATTCACCTTTTGTTATTTTAGGGTTCCCCAATGTAAAAAGATCAATTTCCCATATAAAATGGGAACCAATAAATAAATCAAATTTTCGCAGTTCCTCATTTTTTGGTATGTTATTGATACCGTCCCCGTACTTAATATGTTAAATGGATTAACGTCAATAAAATGTTACATTCTATAATTTTACCTTATTCGAAAGGTACAATGCACATATATAACTTCTTGGGAACATTATGCATCTCTATGAATATAATACCGTCCCTGTATTAAGTGCAATTTGTATGGCATTCTTGACTACAATCATGCCAACTTTGCTTAGATCCTTTTTTACATCATTTCTAAGGGGTAAACGAGCATGAGAGTTACCAGAAAGTAGGTGATCATCGGTAGGTGACCGTAATTTTGGGAAGGATTAGCATATTTGAACAAGGGGGGAGAGGGCTGATGGAGGGGGAGTGGGCCGCCGGAATTTTCATCACTGAACAAAAAGCAACAGCGGAAGGTACTACTTCACACCTGTATTCTGTGGGAGTAAGATATATCACAAGTCGAGCTAACAGCATGGATGCGTTCATCCATGCTGCAGCCAAGTTAGCTACAGCATGGCTCTACCATATAAAAGTGATTCGTGATGATGGTAGAGTAGCGTAGTGTAGTTAGGTCACTCTGATTATGCAATTTTTATGTTTATTGGTTTATGATAGTCGTAATGCCTTGATTGGATCCTATATTAAAATTTAACACATGTTCTGTTCTGGTATTGTTTTGTGGTATAATAACTTGGCGACATGCTTAACTTTTTAACTATATAAACAAATATTTAATAAATAATCATGAATTGTCCGACTTTTAAGTGAGCACATCGCGATAATACAGCAACCAATACCAACATAAAATGTTGGCGTTTTGTGAAATGTCTAGGCGATGATAATCGGCATATCGAACGTGACATAGAGACAAACAATTCGGTTATGTTAATTTAACTTCATTAACTTTGCAGCTCTCGCCAAGTCTCTTCAGCATTAAGTTAGCACAATACTGTCGCATTTGACAGTTATTTCAGTACGTTTAATTTCAAATAGATGAAGTTATTTGACGCTCAGTAAATCTGTAAAGAGAATGGCGTTTAAGTGCAGTACCTACGCTTCGTTCATGTTTACAACTTTATTTATTTTTTATTCCCCATGGGTTTGGTCGCCTACTGGCTTATACCGGGCACGGAAAACACGGGTTATTTTTCTAATCTGAAAAAAATTACCCAAAGGAAAATCTTTCACAATACGTTTATGTGCTGATACTAACGGGAAAGCCATTAAATACATTACTGCGACCTAAATTACGTTTAGGCTACTCACATGCAAGAGCAAGCATGTTCTAGTCTCTGTGTGTTTTGGGTTTGCTAACGCTAAAATACTGTCCTCTAGGGCGACCGGTATGGTATCAAACAATATAGTTTATGGTTTGTTTTGAGTTTACGATGTAAACCTATGAGGCGAGCTTGTGAACTTTGAAAGCTATTTTAATTCGATTTGGTAACAGCACTACTGAGGTTACTACAGTAAAAATGAATAACGGTAATATTTTTAAGTCAAATTATAAGCAATAAATTTGACAGATGTTCGAATAACGTCGGCTTTTATGATCGTTGTTATCTTTAAATCGCCTCAAAGAGACGTAAAAAAGAAATGGACAAAACAAGTAAGGATGCGACATGAAAGCCTAATTGGTTCGTTAATTGACTCACTGCTTTTAATTAGCTAAATAATTTCATTTTTGCTTATAAGAAACCGCACAAGTACTCGCGCCCGAGTGCTCTATAAAAAATATATTACAAAGGTTTCTTTTTCGAAAATTAATCCGGATTTTTTTTTGATTTTCCAAATTATTGAAAATTTTCATCTTTCGTAGCGAGAAGTAAAAAATACGTTTGCCCATGTATGGGTCTACATCACGATCGATAACTGCAAACGTCAGTTTGTAGTTTCAAAAAAAAAAAACAGTTTTTATTTATAAAGTTATAACTACAAACTAGCAATTTTCGGAATTTCGCCATTATTTGTGGTGCGGGACCTAGTTCCTTGCTAAATTTTGCAACTCTAGGCGGATATGAAATGCAGTGTATAGTGCAAGCATTAACATACGTGAAAGTATGGCCTTGTATTATGATTGTGTTGACCTAAGTGAAACTTCTAAAAGCCTTATTTTTTTATACTTTCCAGGGACCTTAGGCCCCATAGTCATATTGATTTCATATTTATATCTCTATCGGTTCCCAGGGTCGTGACAGAATGACCTACTAACATCTGTTTGTATCACATACTGACATCAGTTAGTATATCATTCGTATCTAGACGGACAAAAAAGCGATTTTATAAGACTTCCGCATCTATTTTGAATATTATTGCATAATTTTATTTTTACTACATATATGTGTGTTATATATTTCTCTTTTTCTTTCCTGTCAAAGAAGGTGCATCGGACGTCTTGTTCTCTATGGACGTCTGTAGTTGTTAAAATTACGACAACGTCAAACGTGTAAAATTCTGATAAAAACCGTATGGGGGCTCGAAGGCCTACATGCTGCTGTGCGCATACCTAGATGAGTCTTTTGTATATTTCCCATTCCTTTCATAAGTTTGTTGATATATTGTGTGCAAAAAATCTGAAACATTTTAGGAACGCGGAACCACCGCCGTGACGGGATCTAAAGAATCAATTTCTAAATTTACGGAGGAGGAGGTTTTGAAATTAAGACACTCTAAAAAGGAGAAAAGTGACTTTGTTTATAAAATATTTTTTATGTAAATTCCACATTGACATACGTTATAAACTAAACCGAGTACCCGAAGGACAAACGATGGTGACCGATGTTATGCAACTTTAATATCTCGGTCGAAGTCGGGCAAGCTGCTTAGCGACTTACATGTTTACGCAGTCGCTGGCACTTTGACCCCGGCACCATCTCCACATTAATAATTTGGTGAGCACACGTGGCCCCTTCTTCGGACTTGATGGAGGTTTTATGGCTCTAGATATCGTTAGCCGTTCTGGACAGTTCATTGGCATGAAAAATGAAGGTACTCACTGGAAGATTCTTCAAGGACGAAAATGTTAATACATATTAATAATTGTTGTAGGATATTTATTTAAATCTTTGTATCGGCAGTGTCGATGAAATGAAAATTATTTTACAACTACAATTTAATTTCTCTACATTTTTTCAGCTAATTTACATTTCAATTTACACTCGAAACATTTTTTTCATGAAACTTAGTGTTGTTCGTTTTGTTTCGTTGCGAGTTGCCCGTGAAATTTTTGTAATTTGCGAAGTCGGAATTAAATTCTCAAGTTCTTGTCGCGAAAAGCGAAAGAAGCAATAATTTAGCAAATGGAACTCCATTACATTGCAACGATAGATTTTTTTTTATTTGAGGATAAGTTCTAACTTACATATGAAACAGGGTTCAAAGACGGTCCAATGGCAATCACGCCGACATTATATATAGGATTATGATTTATGAATAGGATTTCGATTTTTAATGACTGTAAAAATTATTCATAATTTTGTAATTGACGGACAAGTAAATACATAATTTTAGTATAAAATGTTGAATACCAGAAAACCAACATTTGGTTATATAAATGTAAGTCTAATTTATATAAATCAATATATGTTTATTCGTTTTTAATGCGCTGCCATACCGTTTATCCGAATGCGATCAAACTTTGTCAAATTATTGCTGACACTTATAGACATGAAAAAACTAGCAATAGTTCACGACTTCATCTGTGTATTATTGAACCCAACTACTGTATTTAAAAAAAAAATCCTTCAATAATAAGAAGCTCCTTGAGTAAAATAGACTATTGACAATTCTTTCGGCTTTATTCACATGTTCGTGTCATAGATTTTAAAAATCATTTCATTTGTAAAAAACTACAATATAATTGGCAAATAATGTATTGATAAGCGGCGACGCGTCATCCTCCATTTTCTGGATTCTAATTTAGTGTATCTAAACAGGTCTATATCTATGGCTGTGTTGATATTAAAAAAAAAAGTTGATCAAAAAACATTCTACGCCAATACATATAGATGTCCTTAGACACAGTGTAATGCCGTATGAACCTACAAAACTTTTCCGCGAACACGAAGAAACACTTTAAGTTGTAAAGATAGTTGTAGTACAATCTATGAAATCTGGAAAACGTTAAGATTTCAACTCTGAGAACGATGCAAGTTTCGTGTTGAAGTACATTTGGCGACGTTTCAAGATTCCTAAACGCAGTCGCCGTGCGCGACGGTTAGTACACGTCGCATGCACCGAGATCGTAAACCACAGGATACGTAAAAAGGATCCATTTCGACAGAGCGACCTCTATATTGACGTTCTTAACTTCTGAAAATGCAACTTGCCGAGTTATTTATGCATGCACAAGTTATCCGTTCGTTCGGATAACATTGTCGCGTATGTACTATTTCTAGTGTATGAATCAGCCTAAATTCTGATCAGACATATCCTAGAGGTGAAACACGTCTATGCACTGGCAGGGACAAACAACTGCATCGTGCGGATACACTGATTCATTATACGATTTTTCATCTTATAATATGACTAGTTGGTGCCCGCGATTCCGTCCGTGCCCATATAATTAATTCCAGACGTCACTTGAAAATTAGTCAAGATTTAGTAATAACCCAATTTTTAAAAATCGGATGGAAATCAGCAATTATCTAATTCTATGAAATTTGAATAAATTTCATAAAATTTAATAACGTTTCTTAAGATTTTTCAATTTTCATGGCGAGAAGTTAAGGAAATTAAGTCACGCTTCAATTTTTCGCGTTAATTTATTGATATACTCATTGATAACACATAAGCACCTTTTTTCTATCGCGAACTGTGTTTTAGGTACGGTAATTAACAATTATAAGTAACAAAATTAAAATATAAACGTCCGGTGTAAACATAGCTTTATTTAATTATTAACAATTCCAATAAAACTGCTAACAAAATTTAACATTAATATATTTTGTACACAATAAAATATATGGTGAACAGCTTATGTTGTACCCAAAAAATGTAAAATATTTAACTTTTTGTTTTATGTTGAGAAGCATCTTCTTGCTTTAAAAGCCAGCAGTAATATCCCAATATAGCTGTGGCTAAACGATCTTGAAACCGTTTTGCAAGCTTCTTCACGTCCTGATGAAACCGGTTTCCTTGTTCTTCACTCACAGCTTCAACATTTGAAGGAGAAAAAGAAGTGGGAATAGAGAATGTGAATTTTTAGACATTCGCCAACCCATCTTTTTGTACGCGCTTAACAAATCGTTCACTAATTGTACGGTATTTTCGGCTCCAATATTACCTAAAACAATTTTTATCACTGCTTTTAATTATGTGTCATGTGAATAGTTTTTTGTCATTTAGTTTTTGATAAAAATCTGCTTTTTCGTTATTAGGCGTATTTGTGGATCAATAAAATCCCTTAGTAACTTTGCGTCATTTAATTAAAGAAAAAATAGACTTTTAATATAAAAATCCTTCGTCATTTTTATGCATTGCTTTTACGAAAAATTTTCATTAAGCCTAGTTTTACGTGTAGGGGAAGTAAAATGATATCTTTGGGATTGATCAGGGGCAAATGTTTTATATTTGATTTCGTACACACAAATTATGTTTGTTTTGGCCAATCTTTAATCAAATAATGCTTATCATCAGCTCCGCTTTTCCTCGTGTAAAGAACACAACAATATTTAGCAAAATTCGCCTTGAAAACCAAGAAGCAGCTGTTATTTTGAGGTCAGCACACACCTTCACTTGAAATCATTGTAATTAATTAAGTCCAAAATTGATTTCATATTTAAGTATGTCTGTTTTGCAACAGTTTATAAAGCGATCGCTATTGACGGATACTCTTTACCATTATGAACTATCATTTTGTTTTCAAACAATCAAAAAAATAAGCGCCATTCATTTGTATCATAGGAAATTTTTAGATCACCCATTAAAAACATATGTTCTTACAAAAACATACAAATTCTATTCTTGTAGGCTTGATCCAATTAATTCGGCTTGTCTAACCAACAAACTCAAGTCCCGTATCAAATATTTTAATTCCTGCATCGAATTAAATGCAGATGGTGTTAATCACTTTAAAAGGGTAAAAGCTCTGGATCTTGGTGGTCAACTTCCATGTCTTTGTAATCGTTCTTTTCATCACTCGGTATATCCAACTCTTCAGTTCGACTTTTCTAAGAAGGCAAAGAAGAAGGCATATCTGAACTATAGGGAATCTGTTTTGATACAGAATTTACAGAAGGTTATTCGATATTATGCTTGATTTTCTTCGTAAATTCTCGTATATCAGTCATGCAGAAGTAATAATGGGCATAGTGATCACTAGGTTCGTGCCACAGTGTCGATATCGCAAATGACATAAATGTTTTGTTTCTATTCAACCACGACAGGAGAGTAACATAATACATGACATATTAGAAAACAGTTGCGGAATCAAGGATTAATCTTGATACACACTGCGTCCAAAATATAGAAAATACACATTGTAAACCATTTCAGATATTTTTTTTACTTAAGAATATGCTGTCTACGCACATTTTCAAAAATTCATCAAAAGTTGTTTAATGAAGTTTTGCACTGGAGGCAACTACTTTTTCAGTATTCATCTTGAAGTTTACAAGCAGAATACTAGCGAGAAATTAACCTATTTTCTTAGTGGTTAATACCATTTTCTAGTATGGACAATATAAGGTCGTAAAAAAATGTGTGCGTGTATCAGGTCCGACGCACGACTGGAGTTAACTCCTTACGAACGATTATAAAATAAATAGATTAATTAATGAGGGTAAGTTAATGCTTTTTTTATATTACTTAAAGCAAGCATGATACATTTATTTATATTAATTATAAAATAAAGTTAAAATACACAACAATACTATGAAAACATAAATAATGATAATTTCATATAAATAAAGATAAAGTTTTAAGCAAGATTGATTTTATTCCGCAATTACGTCATCTTGCGTTGTATTTATTTCAGGAACAATATCGACATCATTGAATACTGAAACAATTTGTTTGTGGTAACTACAATGTGATACATGGACGTTGGAAGACATATGTGTGATACATCGCGAAAATATCGCATCAGTAGTGGTACCATATCTAATTGTACGCAGTGTTCTACCAGAAAAAAACATAATTTGAGTTCAAAACTTTGCAAGTTGACAGTTGTTATTTATTAACATTAAATGAATAAAGTATACATTGATATAGTTATGTCGGTGCTATACTTTACATATAATCCCAGGGGATGTACAAGATAAGTTGCGCATGAATATGGAGGCTATACACGTGTATAGTCTCCGTACACGTGACTGAACTGAACGTAACGTAACGTAACGCAAAGTTTGATTTCACTCCCCATGATTTTTCATACTTATATATAAAAAAATCGATTCTTCAGCAATAAACCGGAAGAAGATTATCGTGTGTACCTTAAAAACAAGACGTGATGAAGAAAAAAGTTATTTACTATTTATATACTGAAAATAGAAAATAACGGGAAACTATAACAGCAATCAGTTTTTCGGGTACGGAAATCGTGTCACGCAGTGTTATTATTAATCGTATGGTTACCGTCGGTTTCTTGGCCCTCCCTTTTACTTTCGATTTCGTCCTAGCTCGCCCTCTCGCACCAAATGTACCTCTCCCTTCTTCCTCTTGATCCTTGTCGTTCACTCCAACAACGTTCCTTCTCTAAGTGAAACAAACAATGAGCATGGTCGACAAAATAAAATAAAATCAATAATTTTTAAATCATCTGGTTATAAGAAGTCATATAGATAAACATACAAAAAATACACATTAAGCTTATATTTTATTTGACAAAAAGTTCTATCACTTTTCTAAATTTCATCTAAATCTGTTGTCATTGTAGAGCCATAAGTATACATACAGACAAACAGACAGAAATATAAAGAGACTACCTTAAACATTACAAAATGGTGTGTTCCATTAGTACACTAAAGATCATTAAAATTAGTTTAACTATGGTTGACCAAGGAATAAAACATATTAACGAACAGACAGATAAATAAAATAGTAGCTCTTGTCCGTTTCCTAGTGCCTAACTATCTCCATATTAAAATTTCATCAAAGTTGGTACAGCGATGTAGGCGTGACAACGTAACAGACAAACATATAGACAGAGACACTTTTCTAATATTAGTATGGACGAATATCTCTTTGCATAGTCTTGTTTTCATTTATTTGGGATCGGCTCTATTCGTCATTCTTCGCTATGTATATCTATTTTGTTCTATGTCATCAAGAAAACTACTTGGGTTTACTAAAGGTCGTTGTTGGTGACGAACATCGAAGTTAAGGAAAGTATTCCTTGCTTCTTGGGACCGGCGTCCAAGCTCAGGACTTTTCTGGTCAAATCATCGTCATGCCGTCCCATCATATGGCCGTTCCACCTCAAGGGTGTTTCGCAGAGATTTCAATTGACTTAGAGTTTCTTCAATGGACTAGAAGTAATTGCTACGGATTTATTTCTTTTTCATTGATTTACTTTACCTTTACAAAGAACGAGCGATATATCTATTTAATGCTTTATCAGGGACAACGTTATCGTGTGGGGCATTATTCTGAAACAGAAACTGTTAGGAATTAAATAATTTTATGTGTTTGCATATCTGAGCACACAAAAACTGACACGAATATAAAACATGCCGATAAATGCCCGGTTTGCTTCGGCGTCTGTGTCAAACGACATCGAAAGTTAGCTCATGAATTTTTCATCTATTTATACTATGAAAACCTTGCATCATTTGCTTGTGAATAGTAACTGAGGTGGACCGTTGAGTGGTTGTTGACTGAGACCTTATATACTTAGGACACATTTTGAATTATTGGAATACATTTGTCCATAAAATGGTACTTCTGCTGGCACAGCAGGAGTATCATTTTATGTCGTGAGATTTTAATGATATTGCTTCATAATTAGGTCTCATTAAAAATACTTAATGAAACAATCCAGAATACTAGCACACCGTGTATATAATACAAATTTACAACGACAATTGTTCACATCTATTTGGGTCCATCGCAGTATACGGGTCAGCCGATTTAATTCGTATTTGATCCCACGTCAGTTACGAACGAACTTTACGTAAAAGCTCCGAGCTTATAGACATGTATACACAGACAGAGATAGGATTAAAGCGGCGAAAATGATTTTATTTCGTTAATTTTATGGCTTTTATTTATGTCACGACATCAGTTTGGTTCGGTTTGTGTGTAAGCCGATTGTTGGACTGTCACGTTACTGTTTCATAATACAAGTAATTTATTCGCTGTATAATATACTATAAATATTTACTAAACATGCATGCTATGTATATTAAAGTGATATTGAACATAAATAGCTTATTGAATTTCATAGTTAAGGGAGAATTTTTTTTTAATATGGAGATCGTAAATTTCTTAAAATGTATATAGATCCTTCAATATATACGCAAATAAATTCAAATTTAAAATATCTTTGTTTCGGTAACTTATAAGGAGCACTTGAAATACGTTATAATATTTTAAGAATTTAAACTGTTTCAAAAAATTACCACTTTTTAAAATAGGAGCCGTTCGCAATTCATCAAACAATTTTTCTTTAATTGTCTTCTTGATTTTTAATCTTATTTTTCTGGCACGATAGAAAGTCATTCGTATTGAATGTGTAAATATATAATTTTTATGTATACATCATCGTTACAATAGCTCAATACAGCTCCGTACTGATACTCACTAAGATGACGTCACGAAATTATTTGCTTGTTATTTTAAATATTTATTGCTTTAACGAAATTTTATTATTGGAATAATAAATATTATAAAATATTAATATTTATTGTACTATTATTCGAAGTCAACTATTTATGGGGGGTCTGGCTTTCGTGATACAATATTTATAGGGGGGTCGTAAAGAGAGTGACACAGCGTGACGAAAGGGGGGAAGGCTGCCAAAAGTGGCGGAATTTAGTGTGACGTAGTTTATGAACGCCTCCTTACCCTTTTATTTGTAAAACAGTTTCATCTCAAAAGAATGAGCATTATAGCTCTTTTATAAGGTTGTAGCGCTTTTTAAACCAAAATGTATACAATTACAATCAAATATAAAACTATTACAAACCAAAACAATCTTCTAAAAAGTCGAGGTGGTTGTGTCGATGAACACTTATCCTCTAAATATTCAAAAACTGTATATATTTTATTGCAGTGTTCGCTTAATAAATCTTTTAAATTGTTGTTAAAGATACATTTTGTATATATTTAGGGATCTTATTAAATATGCACAAGCAGAGCCCTTCTACGTGAATTCATGACCTTATGTGGTCGGTTGACATGTAAATACAGTTATTTTTATTATTGAAATTACATTTACCACTATTATTTTTAAAAAATTCTAAAATTTTCTTACACATATTAAATGTACATATATAAAGTGTGATGTCAGAGGTGAATCATCACAAGGATAGCTATGAGAGGACGAGATTAGTTTTATGGAAAATCTATGTTGAACAATGGAATTTTGTTCGATCCCTAGATCGATACTAAAGGAAAAAGCTTATACGCGGTGCATTTCCTACAGAGGGAAATGCCATAAAAACCTTGGCAATACTCATTTCGAGTCCTTACGATGTTGTGGCGGCGCAGGCGCGCTCGCAAAGGAGTTATTTCGTATAACTATTCAGCAGTTATACCTCGACGTCCTGCCTGGTAGCGGAGATACCTGATTCGTGTGTTTTATTTTAACGACTGGTTGCGAGAAAGATGACGCGTTCGCGTGAACATTTAAATGGAACGAGCGTTGGCCATAAATTGCACAATCTATCCAGATAAATCTTCCCCGCTATTAGCATGAACGAAGATTACTATACTTTCATAGAGATAATAGAATTATGTATACAAAGCTCCTTATATTCACGAAATGTAAATAGATATTCATTAGACTGCATGGAGAAAGGTGTTTTTCAAAGTTAAGGCGCCTAGTAGAGCTTGAGAGAGAGCAGCAAGAGTCGACGCGTACGCTGCTACAGATCCGTCTTCTGACAGAGCCACAGTTTACAATGCGCGAGCGCCTTGTTATACTCCTAAGTGAGAAACGTAATTGTATTAAAATGAAATATTTCTTGGCAGTCACTTCTTGTAAATTTAATAAACGCTATGTTTATTTCGCTGCATTTTCGTGTATACTATTTGGCATAGACTAAACTTTATTTAAAGATATATTCTTGATTTATTTGAATGGAATGCCAATGGAATGTATCAGTTAATAACAGTCAAGTTTTGTTTTTCCGGGTTATAGAGAACGTTATTGGTATCGTCCATTAATCGTAATTTTATTCATGTAATGATATATCATCAAATATTTACACTGAGAAGTGTTAAAGAAAATTATTAAATTCTCATTAACATAATAAGCGATTTGCGCGCCAAATTTTGGGTAAACGTGTATTCAACAATGTGCTAGATTAATTGAAAAGATTTGGTTAAACCGTATAATGGAATATTGTTTGTCTTGTAGCAGGTCTCGCGCTACCTCGTTGAGCCCTTTATTTGGTTTGTACAGATAGATTTCGCTTAAAATGCAAAAGGGACGCATTAAGTTTAACCACAAAAACCGTGTTTTCCTTTATGAAATTAAATCGGTCGCGAATTACAACGTTAGATTAATGGAAAATATCATATCTTTTCTCCTCTAAATTAAATATAAGTAGTATTGCAATGTTTAAATTTAAATTATTTTGTTTACCAGAATCGGATGTGGGCTATTAATGTGAATGTAAATAAATAGACATTATGTTTATTCTACTGTTGACGATTTTGTATCTTTATCAGTATATGTCATCGAAAATTACATGACAGGTCGTCTATTGTGATTATAAAATATTTCTTTAAGTGAGCAATTCTTATGTTATTATTACTTCATCTTCAATGTTTATAAATTTATGAATTAGTTGCTTGGAAACAGCCCTAACAATTTCAATGAATATTTGCACTTTAATACAAATTTGCATTTCAAGTTTATTTATATGACAATCATCTTTGTAAGAAGGATATTAAAACAATTATAAACGTTGCTTTATAGCGTCATTTCATAGAATTTTGGAGTAATTGCAAATTATTACTATATGATATTTGTTGTTAGGTATATGCGGTAGAAGTTACACTTATTAGCAGTGTTTACAAAATTTGTGATTCTCATTGATGGAATTTAAATTAAGTTGCACCGTATTCTTAAACATTATCTGGAGTTAGGCTTGACTAAGACGATTCTCTATTAATAGTTTATTTAAAATTATTCACATTATTAACAACTAATCATTGTTTGTATGCAATACATTAAATATAACGTTTTATACGTTTAAAAAGAAATTAAAATTGTGAGCGTGCGAATGCAATGTCTCGTTCTTACTAAAAATTCTTTCTCAAAATTAATGATCAAAGTTAGCAGAAATATATCTATTTCATTCTAGATATATATGTACATATAGTTGACAAGATGTATATCATATATATATACACACTTTTTAATACCTAACTTCATGGTGTTAAAGTTTTGCCGGATGTACGTGTAGTGCGCAAGTTTTCCGAAATGATATGTTATATCACTCTCTTCATTTCGTTGTAATATGTCTAAAGAAATATATAATTCCAATTCTTCCATCCTGTTGGTTGTCTAAGCCAGAAAAGACGTCTATTTTCAACTTAATATTTTTAGCTTAGATCTCATATAAAAATGTGTTTAAATCGATGTGTGATTCACATAAATGTAGCATTTATAAATAAGGTATTTTACGTGCAATATCACATTATAAGTGAAACGGTTTACAATAAATATTAAAAGTATAACTATAAGTGAATTAGATTGTCTTTAAAATCCAAAAAAATGCTACGTAGTTGATTGACTAAGGGCTGATGTAATTGAAGAATTCCAGACAAAATATTATGACTGGCATGTGATCTTTGCGGATGGATCAAAGTCTAAAGAGCATCAAGGAGCAGCATTTTTTGACACATCTCTAAAGAAAAGTGGAAGGTATATAGTTAAAAATAAAGTGTGTAGTTCCAGTTCCAGTGAGGCTCATTTGAAATTTGAGAAAATTGCAATGGAGCTCATTGCAATTTTCAAAGCACACGCATATGCTGAAAATGATAGCTGAAATAAGATAGTTATTTGTTCTGATAGTAAGAGTGCGATACAGCACTTGGCTCGATGCGCCTCTGGATACAGAGGCGGACCGACAGCCTTCTGTGTACTTAAGCAATTGCTGCAGTTCAAGTTAGGCAACGTTGAAGTGAAACTACAATGGGTTCAGATTCACATTGGGATATCTGGAAACGAGGAGGCTGATAAATTAGCAAATTCTGCACACTTAAATAAAATGGAATGCCCCATGTCAGTCTGTGCTACTCGGAAGTCTTGTCTCGGAGTTTAAAGTAGTGTGTCGAATACGATAGAAGGAAATTTTAACGAACCGTCGACAGCAAAAGGGATATAGCATAAGGCGATAGAAAGTGAGCCCCACGGTTTATGGGTAGTAATTTAAATAAGAATAAATTAAAATTGTTATTAAGGATTAGATCTGGCCTTATTCCATCAAGAATATTTGCGTACCTTATGAAGAAAGTAAGTTATGAAAAAATATTTTTTTTTTGTAATGCAAAGGATTATTTGAAATATTTTATTTTGAAAATGCATGCGTGTACAACATTTTCGGGTTCTGCCGGCTCGACCTTTTTGTCCTCTCTCCGGGGATTCGCGAAACGTATGAAAGAAAAAATATGTTTACTGTATATTAATTCTTTTCAGGAGATGACAGAAAAACGGTCTGAATGTGACGCGACGTCCGTGGGATTTGACAGCGGCCCTGCGTTGCGTGCGCGCTGGGTACGTGCGGGTCGTGAGGGGCGTGCGGGGAAGGTGTGTGGGGAAGGGGCGTGGCCGTACAAAGCGGGCGTTGAACGGGCAGGCACCTTTTTGTAGCCGGTTGAAATATCAAAGGGGAATTTAGCGCGTAGGGCTAGACTTCCAGGCGAAACTGTCAGCACTGTTGAACGCGCCCCTGTGGATCAATCTAATTTTACTCCCGAAGCATATATGAGAGAAAGTGCGGTAGATATTGTGAATAAGAAAACTGTTTATGGTATATCGAAAAACGAAAACAAGTTATTTATCTCTTCCTGAAAAAAATGCAGTTCTTAAAATAAAAGGCGTTAACGCTTTCGGTAAATTATAATTTGTTTTACGCTCATAGAGTTATTAAGTACTACTGATATACTACTGATATAGTACTATTTGCCATTCGAATGAACAAAATAAGAACTTACAATCAATTCAAGGCAATGTTCTAAAAAATATCACTACAAATCTTATGATTCTCGAGTTCAATGGTGATACAAAAAAAGTCAAACAAATGGACACAATGGATTGTATTTCGTAGAATACAAGTATTTATAATATAGAGATGTAACTTATATTAGATATATGTGATACATTTTTTAGGATTTAATGTAAATGGAATTGTGTATTTGAAGTTCAGGTTTGAAGAGGACATGTTGAATTGCTATAAGAAAAAGTTATTTTTAAATAAAACGAGTCGCTATTAACATAAAAAAAAATGGATTTTAATTGTTATAAAATATTAAACGATTTTCGTTAAACGTTTTGTCGCACATATAAAGTCAATAAATAAATGTCAACATATTTGTTGAAAAAAATAATAATTTCTATTATTTTTCATATCTTCCGGGAAAATAATATCTTTCATATTTTTGTATGGAATCCTGTAATCTAAATTCTGATCCTGACTCCTTAACTTAAAATCGATTTCAAAATGGTCATATTTTATAAGTTTATATTTAGAGACACTAAGCACTTAACTAACAAGTCTCGATTTGTTCGATTATTGAGTAGATAAATCAAGAATTATATATATCACTATTTGGCACTAAATGTACTTTAATGTACCTTCGCATGCGTTTAAATTCGGATTACTATCACGAAAATCTATAATAAGAATAATTATTTAAAATTTTCTACAACTAACCTTTTGCTACAAGCTCTTTTGCCATTACGAATAAAATCCGTCATGCTGGATTCATCTGATTTTCCACCGGCAAAAGTTCCTAATATTAAACAACTGTCAGAACAAAACAAGAAACGGTTTCAGTCGGTTAAGTGCTTAAATGGAAACATAAAATACCCATGTTTAAACTCGCTCTGCTTTAATACAGCGATAACTGCTTTCTGACACTGACTCAGGACATTCTACAGTTAACTCAAAGATGTCTTTAGACAAAGCTTCCTCGCGATCAGTACAGACTGGTACCTCAGAAATGTGTATTATTGCCCACACAGATATTTCCCAAGACTCGTTGTAGGGCCAACAACATTGAGTAAAACCGCCTTAAAGTACTTTAGTCTATGCGAGATTGTGAAATGGATACAGACGAAATACAAAATGGATACGATCGTGCGTCTTTTTACAAATATACACACACATCGACTCCTTTTATAACACGGTGCAGGAAAAAATTTGAATGCATTTTATTTTCTTTCATTTCGTGTTAGTACCGTTACAGGATCAAGAGAATAGCAATAGTATGTTTCTGAATGTTTGTGGGAAGTATTTATTGCTGTAAATAACAAGCGACGCAGCGCCTACGCAAGGGTTAACTACTTCATAGCGACAACGTGTTATTTGTAAACTTTGCTTTAACGTGTGTTATGGTCCACGCGCAGTCGAGAGAGAGAGAGAGAGAGATCTAAGTTTTAAACTCTCTTATTTTATTTCTTTAGGTATGCGAATAAAAAACTACAAAATTATTCAAATTGTTTGTCATCGATTGTCGCAGTAAAACTATTCGACGCCCGGGTTAAGCATTTTGGACGCCATCTTCTTATATCTTTGGCCTGACCTTAAGCGTTTCCAGGAAACTTTAGAAAAACGAATCGGCCATTGTAAATTACATAAAGCCTATAACATCGAAACCCACTCTGCACACATGACGAGCGCTTGTTTATTTATCTAAGGACAACGCGTATTTCTAAAATTCCATAAATCGCTCGGGGGACATAAATAACACTTGTACTGTTTATTTTTTTTTTTTGCAAAAAAATAAATCCCGACGCCACGTCTATTGCCGGAAGCGTCCCCGGGAACGGATCAGCTGTCCATAACACGAAATTGAATTTGTACTTCGACGGCGAACCCTCTGGCCGTAGCCTGCTACCGTTTCGGGTAACTGAATTGAAAAAAAAAATGTCGACGCGAAACCCTAAAAAAAAGGGACTTTATGCCCTTGTCAAATGGAACGTTTTCGGATATACAGCAATATGTTTTATAGATCGGGGTGGGCACTTGGCGCGATTTCAATCAGGTACGATATTTATAAAAGTCATCCAAAGTTTTTATGTTTAATTTTTAATCAAGGTAGAGTTTCTATCGATAGAAGGTTAAAATTTACTTAACCTAAAGTGTGGATGTGTGAATATGAATAAATCTAAATTATTATACTCAGAAAGAAACGGGATTATTTTCGATATTTAACATAATGCATTTTTATTTAACGAACCATCTTAAATATACGAGTAAGATTATGCTTAAATAAGTCATGGTGACTTTAAATTGGGAAATATAAATAAATAACGATGATTTTAACAGTTGAAAAATATTTTTAGTAGCGTCGACTTTATTCATTAACACGAAAGTAAAGGTTCGTTGTTGTACATACGTTGTTTATATATAAAGTAGGGGTTTTGATTTGTATAAATTATATGATAAATAGAAAAGAATGCTCTCGCATCGCCATGTGAAAATTAGTTGTCGCAATCATTTTTACTGCATACTTTTCAGTCTTATATAGGTTTAACATCATTAATAACTCATAGCTAAGCGCAAATAAAAAACTGTTTAAAATTTAGTTTACAGGAAACATATTATAACGAAAATTATTTCAAATTGCAGTTCTCGTCAAAAACAAAAGGAGTCACAACCGTGATAATTAATCAACGAGATTAGAGCGGCAACGGTTATATTTTTCTTGTACAGTGGAATTATATTCAATGCATTTATAGAAAATAAATATTCAATGGTAAAATTTATGTTACTTTTTTATAATTTTTAATAGTAAATTAGCAAAGAGGCTCCTGAAAGTCGAGGAAAATTTTAAATTGTAGCTTAAAGCCACGTAACAGTAAATAACACAATTAAAATTGATTATGTTAATTTTAATTTAAATCAAAATTGCAAATAAATAGAAACAAATACATTTTTTTTTATTAACGTTCTTTGAAATGGAGAACTTTTGGGGCCAAATTTATTTTATCTTCAGTGACTTAATGAACTCTGTCCATGCAGTAAGATTATAAAAAAAATTGTTTTTCGATTTTTCTAAATTTGCAATTTGCAAATTTCCTGTTTCTCTACAAAGACGATCTTTCTAACTCTAAATGTAATTCACAATATCTATCTGTTCAATTTTTTTACATTTTTTGGTTTCACTTTCATTAATAATTCAGAAAGCACAGGCAATATATTTAAAATCTTATTAGCTGTAATTCTACTTTTTCTTCGGAAAATGACTAAAGATTGAAAATAACGGATAAGCATTTCTTAAGATTGTGACCAAAAAAAAAATCAGCCGACAATTATAAAAATACAATTATTATTAAAATTATAAAATAAAATCTCGCATTCCTACTCAACGATTCTAGCAATAAATAAAAAAAAAAGTTTATATACTCATTATTGCAGTTTGAAAATGCAGTCAACAAATCCGAACGTGTTGGTTGCTTTAAGTGAACTGAGCGTATCAAAGTGTGATACTATCCTTCGGTTGTTTGACATTAGTTGGAATAATAACTTGGTGCACAGGGATAATTTGAGGATCGCAAATTTAACTTCGTTATTTTATTTTAAAATTCATTAATTACGTGCAGTATACCAAAAGTATGAAAAGCTCTTGCTATGCACAAGGAGCTTATCTTTCAGCTTACTAAAAAAATATAGCTGAAAGATAGTTTGATTTTATTGCTCTTGTTCGTAGTTTATATTGGTACCTAAGATTTCCATTTACTACTTTCTAGAAGTTTTCATCAATTGCTAAATAATCGCTTCGGATCTGCAGTTGGCTAAAGTACCTAGTCACCTTAACAAATGGAGATTTAATAGAAGAACCTTGTTGTATCAGATTTTCTTAACCTTCGGTATTTATACTGGCGTGTCGGTTTTCCAAAACGACAAGTCAATAATTCGATGTTTCTTTCAAAAAATGAACATCTCTGCGTCTTTGCGGTTTTTGGTACCTTCTTAATTTGTTGTTAGGGATTGTTTAGCGCTGCGCAAGCGCCGATGGGGAGCGGACACCACGGGGCTCGGACTTTGAACTCTCTCCGCTCGGCTACGGCAAGTCGGCGGCCGTTGACGACCGTTGCCACCGATTCGAGGACAACATCCGGATATGGTTTTTGCTTTAAAAGGACGCGCGGGATTTGATCCTGCACAGGAACGGGTTGACCGAGGTGTTTTGCGTATTATAAAAATAAAAATATATTAAGCAGTATGATTATTTTTTCTAGATGGTTAATATCGCTGTTAAGTTAAATCGAAAAAAATGACTTTTGCATGTCCGTTAATTTTATTTGAATATTATCTCAACTCTTATTTTGTACCTAAAAATTCTTCCAAAAATATAGAGCATTTGCATTTTCGCAGAGACCACTATGGAATATTCGAGGCAATAAGAAGAAAGTTGCTTAGAACAATTACTTCATGAGTGTTTGTCTTAATAATTCTGCTTATATAGTTTTGTTCGCTTTCACGTGAAAAACTGCATCTCAGTTGTTGTAGTTAACCAAAACATTATTGTCATTTTTGCTGCAATTACAATAAAATAATTATATAAATATATTTTTTTATTGTAGCATTTATTAAAAATGTTTTTTTACTTTTTTCTCCTCTCGAAATGTATAATAATATTATCATCGGTCGTCAATATGTTTGAATACTGTCAGATTACTTTGACATCGGCAGGTGGTTAAAACTGAATCAGGATATTTCATTACATTCATACATATAATAGGTGAAGTTAACGGGTGCGTGTCAAAAACATTGACAGGCGTGGCAACAGCGTGATTGGTTTATCTGCTACCATAGCATAATAAAATTAATATATTCTGCTTTGCGGAACGCTGCTGATGTTTGACATTATTTTATTTTTTGTAAAAAACGAGATTCGAAATGATACACACCTCTCAGAAATTATTTAAATTCTAAAAGCTCTTTTTCAGAAAAAAAAAAACAGTGTTCTTACTGTCTAACGTCAATTACAAGATTACAATATGTTTATGCAAAAACTTTACCGTTTTCCCTAGGTCTAAGGCAACCGTTACATATTTGTAGAAGAAAATACATGTTTTGCTTTGGAATTTATATTGCCTCACAATGCCCGGATTCATATAAGGGTTAATAGTTATTTTGCGGGACATATTTTTGTGATAAAAAATAAATTATAAGGAAATAATTCGTAATAAAGAAAAAAAAAAAATCAACTTAATAAATGCGCTGAAGCACAGTTCCTGAGACAAGTCCATTATTGTCTTAATGAATATGTAAATTTTGGTGGAGTCGATCTAATAAATTTAAGTATGACATTTAAAAGAAAAACAAGCCTGAGGGAGTTCATTGCCGGATTTTCCTCGTTTTCTTATATTTCGGAATCCGCGGTAAATTTATTTTTACCTTCAAGGTTTGCGAATTTACACGTTACATAAATTAAAAAATCTAATTCATTTTATTTTCTTTCTTTTGTCGTCAGCTCGCTTTGCGCTTTTGTTTTATGTGAATTATTGTGCATAGAAAAAAACGGGGAGCCTTACATGACGTTTTCACTGCTTGTATGTAACATTTGAATATATTTAAACATCTATTTGTTACAAAATATAATGAGGGAATATTAAACCTATTCACACTGTAAATAAAAATAATTTTTTGAATAAAAATTGTTGTTCTGCTCTAGATTTTTTGAACGACTAGCTCGCTTGAAGTTACGTAGCATTCTGTAAATTCAAACTATATGGTTTGACTGTTCCGTACAAGCGATTACATAATATACTTCTTATATGTTAACAAATAGTTTTTGTAATTGTTTACTGAAATAATGAAATTGTTGAGCTTTTTTAGGGCATTTTTACTTATTCTATTAGTTTTTCGAATTGTAGATTTTGGTGAGTATACGACGAGCGCCATTTTATAGATTTATGTATCAAATAAAATAATTAATTTTACCCACAAGGAAATTAACAGAAATTTATACATATTCCACATGTAAGTACCAGTGAAAATCGTTGTTTTGCTTTAGAAGTACTAATATTTTGGACATAAATGGATGGGATAAATTACAGGAATATTTAATCTTTTGTTATATTAGAATTTAAGTTTTAATTATTAAAAATCGAGTCTGTGCACGGTGCAACACTGTTTTACATTTGTAAATGTGTGTATTTAACATATGTATTATTTGTAATACTGATAAAATTTGCTTTTAAATCTAATCCCGATGTAAAGGTTGTATTTATTAAATCTGTGATCCCTATCGAAATTCCAATAAATCCTAAAACATATGTACACAGAACCTCGAAATATTTGTTTGTGTATTTGAGGGCATATTATTTTTCGTGTGTTCCAATACACAACAGACGGTTTTTCGTCATTGTAATACGAAGTCAAATCACCTTGGGTTCCATTCGAACATGAGAAACGGACTGTATCAATTTTCATCGGCGAGAGCCAACGACAATGCAAATCATTTCCCTTCGAAAGCTACTTAATAGAATTTAATACGAAATTTGCGGACTCTATAATGCCGCCTACGTCCGCGACGCCCTTGAGCGCGGGCGTGATTTAATATGGCGGCGCTCGGAGCTCCAAGATGACGGTTTTGCGATTAATTCTTAGCACTTGTGAGAGAGGCGTGGATTAAAAACAACCCTGTCTTGCTATTTTTGTCCGCGGTTGAACTGTTATTAGTAAACTTTTATGGTTCGTTATAATAAGTCTTTATAGAACTACAATAAATATTTATGATAAAAGTATCAATTTACGTTGATAAATACATCAATAAAATTTGTCATTTGGATGTAATTAAATACAATTGATAAATGAAGTGTTATTATTTAAGAAGGTTATTTATTTCAAGAAGATTCTTAGCCATTCTCCTTAGCTCTGAAAAGCAATCATAACTAATATAATTTTCGTGTATATTAGTAAGAGAAAAATAATAGAAAAAAAAATATTTAATATACAACGTTTTTAAAATGAACGAAAAGTATACAAAAATTTTTCCAAGTCTTATAAAGAATAAAACAACATACACAACAAAAACATTTCTAAGAGGTTAGAAATCTGTATGTTGTCCAGTAATTGTCCTGAAAATTTGTGTATGTAAGTTTGAAATAATTATCTACAGCTTATCTTAACTATAACTTTGCGAAATGTTTTTTTATTTGTTCTTGTTCTTTTCCATCTTCCACATTTTATTACATTCTCATTCACTACTGAATTATGTGTAAAGTTTCGAGTTTCTAGCTTATCAGAAGTTAGTTGAAAATTTCTAATCCACCCACACAGACAATCCAACAAACAGACAGGCAGGCAAAAGAGCGAGTTAATAAAAACGTGGAAAATAGTTCAAACTACTAAAAATATGGCGAAATTAAATCTTTATGAGATCTCACCCATCACTGCATTGTTCTATGAAAGGAAAGGTTCATGGCATATAGGTTTGCACAAATTACCACCCACTAAGCCTCCTCAACGTCGTCGGCAAACTGTCTGCGAAAAGCATTATTAAAAGGATTGTGAATGAGACTGAAAGCAAGATCTAAAATATACCATCGGGATTTAAGAAAGGGATGGGGTATACGGATCAAGTTTTTTTCTGCAAAACATGACGAAAAGTTTCTGGCCAAGAGCCAAGAGGACGTTTTACATTATCGTAGATCTGGAAAAAGGTTGTGATACAGTGAAAAGGAATAATCTATGGAGAATCCTATCCATGCAGTGCCCTTATCAATCTGATACTCACACCTTACGTGTATCAGATTGTTAGGAGCACTGAAATCTCTATACAGGGGTTCAAGTGTCCGCGTCAGAATAAATGGCATACACTGACTGGTTTGACATTTGCAGAGGTATCAAGGAGGGATGTCCAGCTTCATCGTGGTTGTTCAACCGATTCATGGATAGCTGTCTGTGTGGTTAGAAAGAATATGAGTATGGATAAGCTGTCCGTCAAATGACTCCTGTACGTCGACGAATAAATAATCCTTGCACCATCGGCGTGCGACTTGCAAGCGAGGGGTAAGTAAAATAAATGATTTTGTCAAGAAAAGAGGTATGAAAGTAAATGTCAGATAGGCTAAGGTCATGGTGTTCGAATTAATTGAATGCACGACAATGTGATGTATATATAGAAAATGTGAGACACGAAATTCGTTTAATATTTTTTATTGGAAAAATGTGATAATCTAATACAGAAGCTCAATGCGTATGATTGCGCCCCTCCTCGATCTACAGCTGAAGAACTGTTTTTTTGTTATCTACATCCATTGCAAGATAACTTATTAAAAAAAATACCCCCCCTGCGCCGACTGAAATCCTGGAAAATGCCCTCTTCTGGACGAAATTCTGCACCGAGCTTGATTTAATGTAAATAACGTAATAGAATCCTTATGATTGAACTCCAATTCGCAGTTGTCTGATCTCTTAAGTCTGATGTCATATAAGGTTACCTCGTGTAAAATCATACGACAAAAAGAAAAGCTTAGAATTTTTCAAGTCTGAAAAACACATACCTAAATGACGCATGGTTTACGTTCAAAATCAATCGAGCTTTCACGCACGAAGACAATATTTCAATGTCAATTTTTCTCTTATAATTATTTCACGTGTAGCATGTCGTTCGTGTGTCGACTTTTTCATGTCGTCCCAGTGGAGAGGAGGTCTCCGAGACGTATATTGAGTCCGGTGGAGCCTAATGAAGACGCACGACCACGTGAGCTCGGGCGGCGCGCGGAGCCGCAAATCGTGATTAAGGGCCCGCGCGTCGCTGACTCCGCGGGCCGTGTGTCCTTTTAGACAGCTTTTATTTCTGTCTAGAATGGATTTTTAGTGTGTGTCGTGGTCACATTTATTTATTGGAAACGAAAGCTCGTACGACGGTATCGGTACACGGCAGTGTGTCCGCCAAGTGCGACGGAAACCGATAAGTAAATGCGCTTTTCATTTTATAAGAACATTTTATACGATTTTTATATGAAGCGTTGCAAGGATTGTCGTACATCCCTCATTCATGTTTAAATCTAGTAGGGTTCAGGTAACGTTTAGATTTACACAGAAATTTTGGAGTTTTCCCGAAATTAAAGGTCAGAACAGGTTGACGACTTTCAAATTTAAATATAAGAAAATGTCTACATATTCACGTTTTTATTATTATTGCGGTCGGGTAAATTTCTAAATAGACTTTTATTAACCTTTCCACAGATTCATGTGTTTGCTGGAATGTTATCGTATCATGTATAGTATCACTTGCGCTGTTGAGGCATTTTACCATTCTTGCATGTCCATGTTATACATCCACGTACCATGCTGCATGTTGTAGGCAAGTGTCTAATAATGAATTTTCGCGAAATAACACCGTATATTATATACAAAATTTACCCCTATATAAATTTAAAGTCTTCATTGAGCGAACACTGCAAAAAAAGTGTTTTATGCAATCTCTGAATATTCAGGGGATAAATAGACATAACGAGCTCTACTCCCTACAAGTTTCTTTTCCTTGCAAAAGTTTTTCTATATAATTTTGGTTTGAAAAGCAGTATCCTCAAATTTCTTACTTCTCCTTCTTGATTGCTTTACGACTTAAAAAAAAGCGGCAATATTAAAGAAACAGTAAATTCTTTAAATGTTGTGACGTATTTCAAGTGTCATATTATAACCTGCGAAATACAGATGTTTTCTGAATAGAATATATTACCATTCCAGATGGATTCAGGTTGAGAGAGTTTGATCTTGAGCCCATCTAGCTAGGACCAGCGGGCATTGGGAGCTTTTGACGACAGTCGTTACCAAGGTGTTGGCTGCGTGCGACGACAGCAACGTGACGTGTTTTCCGGCGCACGGAGTCAGTTCTTAAAGTTAACTCAAGTTATTGATCAAAGTTTTCCGGTGCAAAATGATGCTTTTGACTACTCTACCTGTTTGATGGAGTACTTCTATATGGTACAATATGGTACATGGAGTACTTATACCTAGCACTGTTTGATGCAATTGAGTGATCGTCGTAGTTTTCCGGATCGTCGAGGTTCTCCGGTCCGGACGGAGCAACGACCCACCACTTCAACATCACTCCCAGAGCCGGCCGTGACGGTCGAGCAAGATGACGGTGTATCCATTGACAACTCCTCTGGATCTCCGGCTGACTCGGGAAATTTCAAGATTTGGACCCCCGAAATGGGGCCATCACCACTGGACCGTCGAGATCGTATCCCCGACGAAAAGACGCCCGGGCATGAGGCAAGTCCTCCGTCCCGCACCCGCACCCGCAAAAAGGGTGTGGAACATCCGCGAACGCACTGTTTGATGGAGTACTTCCATATGGATTACTCGGATAGCTCGCATGATACTCTTACGCATCCACTTACATAAGTACGTATCGTGACGTGACATATGAGAACACGGATTACTGTTTTAGTTAAATATTTTTCGTGCCGTCATCCCTGTTGCTGGAATTGCATTTGTCTAAGGCCTCGTCCGCACTGCGAGTTTTCGCCGCGCGATGTTTTTCTCCCAATACGTGTAACACATTGGATATTGTGGGAGTAGTTGCAGTAGCGTATAAAAATGAAAAATCTGTGATCTGATACAAATTGAACTTTAATGCGATGCGGATTTGTTTCTGTGCAAATTTTATTTAACTGTGCGGACGGGACCTAATTCTTTAGTTACTATACACAAGTAATCTGTGATAATAATGTTATAAATGACTAGAATTAGGAAACGTTGAAATCGCTAAGTCGTAATATTTTACTATTATTGATTAGGCTTTTTTTTAATACTTTCTCTGTTTTTCGTTAACAATTTATTTTTAACTTTATGCATCAACGATTTAATTGATCCTTTCTCCTGTCCTGCTCTTCTCAACGCAGACGATCTTAGTCTTTTGTCGAATAACCTCATACGAAGATCGTGATGGCCTTCAGAGAGACCTAAACGTGATATACAACTGGTATATCAAAAATTCTATGACGCTAAATATATCCAAGTGCCTCTCCATAAGCTTCAAAGATAAAATAATTTAAATTTGTTAAGATTCCAGAATTGTGGGCAAGGTTCTGGACAGAAGTTCGACGAGAAGTTAACAGTTTCCTCTCATTACGCGCATTTTATAGGCAAAAGTAACAGAATTTTGGGATTTGTCTTGAGGACATCGACAAACTTCAAAAAAATTGGCAGGTTAATTGCAGCTTACCCTTGTCTTATTCGAAGTATCTTGCAATATGCCTGCATAGTTTGGTCACCATTTTACTCTGTCCACATACAGAACATCGAAAGACCCCTAAACGGATTTCTTAAATTTTTCTCACAAAGATTTGATCTTCACCGATCACTCACGGATTACAAACAAAGGTATGATAGATTTAAATTACCAACTCTCGACACCTGTCGTAGGCAGTACGATCTATTGTATCTTCACAAATTGACACACTCCATAGTCTACTCGCCCTCAGTTCTCCCCTCTATTAGCCTCAACACCATGCACCGATTTCGCCATCACAGAGCATTCACCTTACGCGTAAACAATAATAACACCGCTTATTATAACCCAATTTCAAGAATGTGTTATGTACTTTATAAAATAAAAAAATGAATGTCATTTTCTCTACGAGTAAGAATACATTACCAAAGCATGCACCTTTACGAGACAGAAGATAGAGTTCTAATCTACATATCTGAGTGTACTTGCAATTCCTGAATAGATTAAATAATTGTACAAATAAAAATAAATTCAATATATTAAATTTCTAAAATAAAGTACACAAAATTTTTTTTCCTAGTCCCATCCAAATTTATAGCCTTTTGAACAAATATATATTACAGGTGTTCAAAAATTTGTGAAATAGTGAATTTTTCGTAACTATGAAAGTGATTGCTTAAATACGAATTAAAATATTAGATTTTGAATGGAAAATGTGGGGCAGATGAGTAGTCAATTTATTTTTTAAAATATAATTATTTCCAGCTATTTAGTATAGTGTGCATATAATTTTGCAATCGATTTTAAGATTTTTATGAGATAGCAACAGAGACACAAGATTAAATCAGATATATTTAAGTTTTTATTTAGTTGATCTTTTTAGTTGATTTTTGAATTGTTACCTCTACCAATAATATATACGTCTTACAAATATTTTATTGGAAAATAAAATAAATAAGTAGACAAAATAAAATTACTGCTAAATTAAGAAAAGTGTGATATTTCCCTTTTTGGGGTGACTACCTTAAAAATGAATTACGATAACTACCGATTTTATACAATTGAGCTGAGCGCGAGTACACGATATTTCCTTTTATGTTCAAATCAAGCGCAACTATTAGATCCGTAAGTACAAAATTAAGTATTATAAGTTTATACATAAATACGAATGAAAAATATTAATTAACAGTGAAATAAATTACAATTATTATTAGGAATTTGTGTATTTCACGCAACCCAATTTTCATGTTCAATAACGTGATTATCTTTATTTGTACATATAGAGATTTTATTTATCAGTTCATCTTAAAAATAATCTATCATGAGAAAATCACATTTCCTTCGGACTCTCCTCAAATTTAAACAAACTTGAACAAATATTTGTACAATAGCAATCAATCTTATCTAAAACGCTTCGTGTCTTGTATATCTTCATTCTACTAAAATATTTTATGTAACACAAAAGATCTGACCTAGATCGGTATTGTTTTCTGTACATTATACACAGCGTGAAGAAATACGACGGATATATTTAATTTCAAAAGTATCCGACAACAGCGGATTACTCGAAGAATTTATGAAGTCGTAAAATTTTACTGACAAAACAGCTAACAGTAAGAAATTACATTAACTCTTACAGATATTTCGCTGCTAGTATTTTATTAAAAAAAAAATGTGCGACTCGTATTGTTATAGCATGTATTATATAGTGTTCTTTCAGGTGATTACTTTTTACGAGTTTGTGAACAGTTTTCAGTGCGACCCGCTGTACATTTATAAGCTGTGAAAAGTCGAGTTGACAACGTGGCACACGTCTTAAGTCTTAAATTTAACGACTTTTTCATAACCAAAAAGGTCGTTAACCATAAAACCTTTAACACTTTTATGACGTTGTTAACTCTATTATTTTCATGGTTCGTATAACTCTCAGTCGGTCATAGCTTGAGCTTTAACCTATAGTCCTTTCGTTTGTAACGTGTGTTCATTAATTTTTACTGGGTGTGTGGGTCTAGTAGGAAACTGCACTAAACGAGAAGAACAGTCTACTCGCATCTTTCGAAATTTTGATGAAAAACGTCACCGTAGAGTGTAAGAACTGTTGAAGGAGTTCTTGCTGAAATGCCAAAACAGCTAACACTGCAACATCGATTCTTAGCAGTCAAAAGATGTATAGCTTGTCCATTCTACCGAGTAGCTATTAACGACTTATCGGTGGCTATAAGTAGAAATGTGGGGTGCGGGGGACGTGGGTTCAAGATTCAATCGGTGTTGATATTGAACTGAGTTAGACACAGATTTAGTTCTGCATGTCCAAACAACAAAAAATTAACACATACTGGATCAACTTGGTGTCCAATGGGTTTTATGTCTAATATTGTTTCTGAGAAATTTCATATGCCGGAAACATTACTGGAACTAACATTTAATGTTTGGAACTAAAAGTTTTCACGCAGGGGCTTTCCATCAATTTTTTTTTAAGGACAAAATCGAAATCCTCGTGCAAAGAGATTTAGTAATTTCCAAGTATTATTTCAATAACGTGAAATATGTTTACTTTAAAGGCTGTACGCTAAGAAAGTATAACTAAAAAAAAATCTGAAAAAAGCACGAACATAGATGATGAGGTATATACCAAAGAAAGACTATTAAAAATGGAAATTAGACTCTTTTATTTTCATGAGAGTTCGATTTCCGCGAAGGAAATTTTTACGACTGAAAAGAACAACAGAAAATTGTTTGCAAAAAACGAACATAGTTTAAAGAATAGGTACAAAATATATTTTAATGCACATAATTATAACTCTGTGTTTATTCCAGATTTTCAAAACGAAAATTCCAAAGAAGGGGATACACAATGTTAAGGACTTAAATTAATAAATAGTAAAATTTATTAAACTAATAAACCTTAAATAGGAAAGTTTACTTTAAAATCTGTAATTCTTCTTACAACGACACCCCATTCAGTTAAGTGTACAAAACAATAGTTCATCCCTCGATTTGATGTATGGGAAGCTAACCTTAAACTTTTTTTTTTAACTCTATGTATATAATAGTTAGGTAGCCCACAGAAAAACCTGTTTGCATAATTATTTCAGAATCGATAAAAAAATGACAGACTTATAAGTCTGTGACATACGGATGCACAGACAGAAGGACAAGACCAAAACTATAATAGCGTATCTTTTTTCCCTTTGAACACGCAGCGTTGATAACTATAAGGACTGCGTTAAAATTGACAGTTTTTTTTTTTTCAAAATAAAAATTATGCATCCTGATTGTTCGTCTCATTTACGTTACAAAATAATCGTGGCATGATTGAATTATTGTATCTTGGGATACGTTTTATATAAATCTAAAAATCGAATAAGAATTAAACAATTGTACATGAAAAAAACTACAAGACGGCTAAGTATCAGTTCGAGTACAACTTGGTAGTGCTCTAAACTTTTATTCTTGGTTTTATGGGTATAAATATATTTTCACTCAACAAAAAAAAAAAAACAGTGCGTACGCGAACATACACACCAATACATACGCACATGAGGCATTTAGCTCCGAATGCAGGGTCTGAGTAAAATGAAATTGTCTGGCTCCGTCAAAGGTAACGTATTGCTAGTAGCAAACGCCCTGGTTGCCGCCGACCGCACATATGTGGCCGTGAGATCGTCGACCGAAGGACGCACTGACCGCGCATCTCTGCGGTTTATACAGTCTAACTTACAGCGAAATAAACTTGCAACAACTGAGCTGCTCACTGAAGCTGAAAGGCGAAATATTGCGGTTGCTCTCATTTAGGAACCATACACTGGGAACATTGGCGAGCTAAAACGACTCTACACCCGAGGTGCAGAGTCGTCCAAAAGACAACTCAGTGAAGGAGATCCGTCAAAGCTGCCATAATAATCCTGAAAAGCGGTATAGACGTAGAGGAGGATCAAAACATCAACGACGCAAACGTCGCACTTGCCTTAATAAAAGCTGGAAACTGCAAAATTGGCGTCGTGTCGGTGCATTTTGAGGGAGACTTGTCGTGTGGTTTGTACCTCGATCGCATGCGTTACGTCTGTTCAAAACTCGGTACTGACAAAATTATCCTCAGGAGCGTGGAGCGTCTAGCGGGGCAGCGAACGCAATGATTCACTTGGTGTCGATCTCTACGGGTTACTCGAGTCTGAGAGGCTGCACATCTTAAACGAAGGCAATACGTCCATGATCGAAATGTGTAGGGGGGAGCGTCTTTTCAAAAAGCATGGTGGATGTGACTGAGTGTAGCTTCGCTCTAGTGGATAAAGCAGAGGGATGGTAGGTGGTTGGAGAAAACAACCTCGAACCATAACACGTTTGTCGTGCGGGTGAAGGGACGGTCTAGCTCTCGGCCTCTTTCTGATACACGAGTCTAGAATATGGCAAAAGCTTGGGCTGATTTCGGAACAGCAATGGACGTTGCTCTCATCGAACATACTTTAACCGTCGAGATCGTGAAATTTGTGGGCTTGTGCAATCAACTTGATGAGAATGTGGAGACTTATACAGAGCGCATGCGATAAGCTTACAATGCTGTCATTCCACGTAAAAGCTCGAAGCGTGGACTGAAACCTCCTTTGTGGAATCCCGAGTTAGAAGAGTTCAGACGGGATACGTGCACTAAGAAGTGGCGCATCCGAAATGCGCCCCCCAGCAGGCGGTAGTACGTGGTCACACAATATGTGCAAGCTAAAGAGGTTTACGAAAGGGCTGTAGCAAAGCCGTAGACCACAAGCTGGAAGCGGTTTTGCTCTGCATAGGACAGAGAGATCCTGTGGAACGACGTCTACAGGGTCATCAGTAATAATAATTTTAAGATGTAGACTAAGACAATAAAATATAATAGAAATATAAGTTAAAAAGAGTTATAACGAAAAAAAAAAAATTTAAAATAAGAAGGAGTAAATTAATTATTGTAACCCTACTCTGCCATTCTTGGGAACGACAGTGACGTACGAAAGAGTGACAGTATAAAACTGACAATAAGATACAAGGGCCGTGATTGCCAAAAAAAAAACACCGAGGCGGTTATAAAAAAAAATACACACGCACTATACAAAAAAGGTACGAGTCCCTTTTAGAATTCTGAAACTCAAAGGAAAAACGGAATTCCTATAACATCATTTCGTTATCATTCAGTTTGTTTATCTCTTGACACTTTTCTCAAGAATGCAAAAGCTAGTACTGGTGTCAAGATGAAATCAAATCAAATATTAAGGTATGCAGTCTCTTAGTTTTCTAAAAGTTTTAAAATTTCTAACTTAACGCAAGAGAAATATCATGACCTATGAATCGTATAATAATAGTTAAAAATGAAATTTCGTTTCACAAATGTAGGATTATATTTTACATTTTCATAATTACCGATTACCGAAAATGACCAATCTTTACTGAAAAGAAGAATTATTTAGGTACTTTATTTAAAAAGTGCTGTTTTTGTATGTGTCTTGTGGGATGCTAAAATTGAGCCAGTGATTTCTAAATTATTTTCTATAATTTGTCACATTTGTCAATGTCACTTTCTAATTAACCCCGGAGAAGTTATTGTACCGAAGTTTTACATTGTAATAAAGTAAAGGCTGCGTTTGAAAACAAATTACTTGATAAAAACATTTTGAAGGATTTAATATAACTTAATTCTGCCACTCATGTTTTTTTTTAAATTTTTTTTATAATTAAACTGCTTAATGCAGGAGGAAGTTGTATAAGGTGCAGACCTTTTTCGTGTGATTTCTATTCACATTTGCCCAATAACTTTTTGTTTATGCATATTTAAAACACAATTAACTGGAACAGTTGGCTAACTATACTTATATTAATGGCATCATTTTAATTCACATTGCATGAAGTAGTTTTTAGAGGCAAATTTACCAAGTACCCTGTTACGTTAAATTTTAAGTAAAATTATATAAATGTCTTAATAATCTGTTAGAGTTGCTCAATATTTTTTTATCAAGTACTATAAGGTTAACTTGAAAGTTTATGTTTCTAAGAATTTCCATGCGTTTGTAATTTATTTTGCAAGCTTCATCAATCACTTTTCGTGGCGACTCTCGGCAATATTTTACAAGATTATAATACCAGCACGAACATACATCTATACTGCTATATAAATCTGTAAGATTTGTCTGTAAATACAATTTTTTGGTAAAATAATCTCAAATTTTTTAACTGTGACTGTTGGTCGATTAAGTGTTCGTTCGTCTGTCCGAGAAAGCTAAATGGTTGTTAATCAAATTTTTCATAGAGATAGACTTTCTACAATGAGGGTGTATTTTGTTTGTTTTCTTTGTGTGTCTAAATCATTCATCCAATTACTGTGAAGTTGGCGATACGTCGTTGTACGCGCGAACCAAGAGGTTTCTGAAAAAAAAACTAAATGTGCGGTTGAGGGACCCTCGACAGGAATTATTTTTTTCAATGTAAATGAATCCAAAGAATTTCATTTAATATTATGGGAAAAAAAACAATTATTAAATGTTAGACATAAAATAGAGGATTATAAATTATGTAAAAAAAATACTAAATAATAAATTACAAGAAAGAAAGAGAGAGATCGAGAGGGAGGGAGAAAGAGTCTCATACAGACAGCATAACGTTTTTCGACACCTGACGTAAGCCGCGTTTAGGAACTTTGTTCCAGAAATTTGCATTTGTACCTGACTTTTTCTGCTTATTTGTATATTGAACCGATTCTAAAAAAATCCTTCACTAATACGAAGCTCCCTAACTAAAATAGACTATTAAGATTTCCCTTTGGCTTTATTTGTAAATCTGTGCTACTACAGATATTAAAAACCCTTTCACTCATAAAAAGCTACTCTATTTCCGGGTGATATAGCTTAAATTTTATTTTGATACTTGAATTTCTCCAAATGGAATCGTGATACTAGCATTTCTCCAGATTGAATCGTGACCGGTAGCTGAATCCAAATAGCAGGCGGGACGGGAAGCAGAATCGAAAGTAGACATAAGGACCGATATCGAGTTCGGGACTAAGATTAGAATGTAGAGCGGGATCGGAAACACAGTGAAAAACAATACCGAGATCAAAATCGAGGGCGGGACCAGAATCGTAATCATTTAGAACGACGCCGCGTTAGAAATCAAGAGCGAGACAAATTGGCATCGAGAACGGAATAGCGATTATGAACTTAATTGAGAGCGTGATCGATCGATATTCAATATGATGGAATTATTTAATGTCTAAGTGGGTGGAGTCATGGATAAATGCTAATATATGTACTTATGTATATAAAAAAATACTATTTTTTGACCGTCCTGTTGTAATTAAATATGTTTTAACTTTATTTTCGTCGTCTAAACGACAAATGATGATATTATTAAAGCACTCTCTTGTGAATAGAGAATAAATGTTGTTTATGCTAATTTTAACGGGTTTTCATTAGTAGTCTAAGTCCAGATAAGTCGTTAGAATTTAAACTCATAAAATTGCGTTGGCAGCATGAAGATGGAAATGGTTTGTAGATGCCTTAATTTTACCTATTTTCTTTTTAGGGTTTAGCTTTTACCTTGAATTTATTCAGTCTTAAAATCGTGGTAATTGTCTTTATGCATATATATGAATACCATCGTCGTTTGTAGTTGTTTTTCTGAGGTGAAAATAATTGAAATTGTGTGTAATAAATGATGTCTATACTTTTTATTGGAAAGTATTAAATAAAGAAAGACAGTGCAGTCATTGAAGGTTTTCCTTTGCATTCTTTAAAAGTTTAACGCTTGGTTTGAAATTTGGTGGTCATGGTCATGCGTCAAGGAATAAAGTTAACATAACATTAGTGAGATTTTAACCAATTTCTCATCGTCGTATGAACAAAGTTAACATAACATCTCCAATTTCCCTATTGATTATATTCCAAGTAGTTTTTATTGCATCAGGATTATTTTTTATTTCATTACTGACAAACATAAATTTTGTGGCTGCATATACATGATTAAATACCTTAGAATGATTTCTTGCATAATTGACAAAATTAACTGAATTGTTGTGCGATTTTTCCTAATAAAGTGCATATAATTTACGCCGGTTATTATGATTGTCGCCCAAGAGCCAGCGACGGCCAGACCTTCGTTATTTTATAAAAGCTGAAAGTTTCTCTATGCATGTCCCCAACACAGGTAAGAACGACCAGCGACTATAGAGTTTGGGTTCTGGTTACTTGCGCAGGTAACAGATAGTAAAGGTGTATAAAATAGTACCTTAATTTCGTTAAAGTATAAAGCTCAGTTTTTTTATATTTTCTTCGGGATAACTTAAGAAAACACGTCATCCATTGCCAGACACTTATTACGGTTGCTACCCTTGCCAGACACCCTGAACTTTAATAAATTATAATTGTACTTTCGTAATAGTATAAAAGCTAAATTTTATATATGTTACTTGGGGACCTATAAAAAAATGTTACCTCAACAGCCGGACAGTTTTAATGGTTTTTACACCTTGCCAGACACATTGAAAGTCCGCTATAGGCAGAGCTTACCTGGATTTCACGCCATCACAGGTTGTGATTTTAATCCTGCATTCTTCAGAAAAGGAAAATCAAAACCATACAAGACATTAAAAAAATATCCAGAGTACCAGGAAGCTTTCAAGAACTTTGGTAACAGCGAATTAATTGAAAATTTAGATCAACAACAAAACATCTTTAATATTATTCAGAGATTTATATGCAATGTATACAATGTCCATAATGTAATTGATGTTGATGCCGCTAGACTTCAAATATTCATTGACTCGTATACAGTCTCCGATGTAAACGAAGCTTTTAACCGAAAGAAGTTGCGAAATTTTGACGCTAGCAATCTACCACCTTGCAAAAGCGAACTATTGCAGCAATTTCTGCGAGCAAATTATATATGCACCATTTGGAGTAATGCTCATCTGAAAAATCCAACCACATATCAACCAGACAATAATGGCTGGATATTGAAAGATCAAAATACCAATTCAAATGGTTTGAAGGGATCAATTACCAAGTTATGTCAGTGATTCGCTCAAAACTCAATCAGGTATATAATTATTATGACAAGTTATTGTACATAATTTTTAATTATTTATAATTCAATAAACTTGCTTATTTTTTCAGAAACTGATGGAGAGGCGATATTGACGACGATGAAGCCATTGACTGGAGTAACAGTGATGAAGAAAATGAAAATATCGACGACAATGATGAAAATTAGAGAAACAATTAAATATTTTTTTTTACATGTACCAATAATTTTTTCTGTACTTTATAATATTAAAATAAAATTTTTTACTTTTTATAAGATGGCTATAAGCGTAATAAAATTATTTTATTATTGGATAACTTAATATATACGATATATATATATATATATATATATATATATATATATATATATATATATATAACTTAATATATAACTTAATATATATAACTTAATATATAAGATTGAATAACTTAATATAAAGATCGCACTAGACGAAGCGCCCTATCTCACTCGCACCCTTGAACAGCTGTTATACGCGCTCGCGCCTATAGCGGACTTTCAATGTATCTGGCAAGGTGTAAAAACCATTAAAACTGTCCGGCTGTTGAGGTAACATTTTTTTATAGGTCCCCAAGTAACATATATAAAATTTAGCTTTTATACTATTACGAAAGTACAATTATAATTTATTAAAGTTCAGGGGTGTCTGGCAAGGGGTAGCAACCGTAATAAGTGTCTGGCAATGGATGACGTGTTTTCTTAAGTTATCCGAAGAAAATATAAAAAAACTGAGCTTTATACTTTAACGAAATTAAGGTACTATTTTATACACCTTTACTATCTGTTACCTGCGCAAGTAACCAGAACCCAAACTCTATAGTCGCTGGTCGTTCTTATCTGTGTTGGGGACATGCATAGAGAAACTTTCAGCTTTTATAAAATAACGAAGGTCTGGCCGTCGCTGGCTCTTGCTCTATTGCCCACTGTCGCCCAAACACTAAATGAGAAAGTATTATTAAGAGGAATATTTTTCGATATAAAACATTGCTGTATTCAGACCTGGTTATAGTGAACAGTGAACCATACAATTTATTAGGGTCCTTACAATATGACAAATTTGACAATTTTTTTAGTAAGTTATTTCTAAACTACTCAAGACGACCAGTGTTCACAGGCACAATTTTTATTTTACGTTTCATACTTTTTTTTAGAATTAATTTCAAACGTAACTAGCTGTCCATAATGATCAGGTGATAATTTATTAATAACGGACTGAAATTCTGGTTTAATATTCGTGAATATATTATCGAGACAGGATGACGAAGCAGTTGTAAACCTGGTCAGTTATAAATATAAATTTTCTAAATGATAACATTGGAACAAGGATTTAATTCTAGTGCATAGACAAGAATTTTCCAATAAATTTATATTAAAATCTCCGCAAAATGCAATAAATTTATTATTATAATTTATTTTGTACAAAATCTCATGCATTACTTTTTCGAAGACGTCGAAGACTTTGGGGGTCTGCATACGCTTAATAAAATAAGCTGCTTTAGTTCTATGCAGGCCATTTCAGTAATTCGCTCATCACATAAACTCACAATATCTGGACGTTCACTGTATTTTATACTGTTTTTAACTATTATTAGAGAGCCGCCGCTGAGAGTTTTTTATCTGCTGAACGAACTTGCTACCTGATGTATACTAAAGTTAAACATGAACTAGTGACTTCTAAGCTAGTGTTTTGTTATACACAATTTGTCAATATCATTATAATTTATGAATAATTCAATTTCCAGTTCCTTACTTGACGTTCCCTGTGCATTTTGATGCACCAGGTTGAGTGTACATTTTTTATCATTAAGCATTTTTCCGCTCAATCTTTATGGGTTGAGTTTCATATGCTCGTAGAATGTTATTTTCATTTTCATTTGTTTTTGAGTCATTACTATTTTGAAATGATGTCGAAAAATTGGAAGAGGTAATCTCTATTGTCTTATAAACTATTTTAAATTATCATTAATGTCAAATGCTTCAATAAAAGCACAGTGGTTCCTCAAAAGTGGTTGTTAGCGATTTTTGAAAAGGTTAGGTAAGCATATTCGAAACTTATTTATATAACATAACATTTTTTTTATATTTACTTAGTTCACATATATGTTAATTAATTTTGTCAATTACAGAATGAGAAGAGACTCCAGATGAGCTTTATTATGATAAGGTACAGGAGGCGCTTTTTCCAAAATTTTATCTGCTAGGTCCGCAAGTCAACTAGATACATTTTCGATTGAGAGGCTACCAGGAATTAAATATAATATGGTAGTCTACCTGTATATTAAGTCATGTGTATTTTTTTTAATCGAATCTCAAAAAAAAATGGTAATTAATTACATTTAAATTCATCCAATCGACTTCTCGGTGCACTATACAAGTCAGATGATATTGTAATAATCTGTTAGTCCTAACTTAATGATGTAGTCGTGCCAGCCAACAGACTCAGATCATTCAGTGGATGATCTTTATTCATGATGATCAGTGGTTGGCGCTTACACATTCTGAACGTGAACATATACTGTGATGGTGAAGCAGTATGTCAGGAAAATAATAACAGGAACTCGATTTCAACAATCGTAAATTCCTCACCGAGTTTGAACTTGGTGGATAGGTCTCTGTGAGCAGTTGGTCTTTTTGTACTATTATACTTATACCGGATATTAAGATAACTGTCGATCTTTATATTTGCTGAACTGATAATCAGATCATCATGGTGTAATGGCGATTTCAGTACTGCCGCGTAAGCCTGCACGTCGGATTTCCTTTGTAGTCGCTTCGGAGTACAGATTCTCATGGTGTGTGGACAAAATGATGTACAGCATTTTGATGTTCAGATTTGTTTATTGCAGCACGAGCTTCACAAGTGGCGGTCGGAGTACAACTGCGACGGATGCACAGCGTTTTGATGTTCAGACTTGTTTATTGCAGCACGAGCTTCACAAGTGGCGGTCGGAGTACAACTGCGACGGATGCACAGCGTTTCGATGTTCAGACTTGTTTATTGCAGCACGAGCTTCACAATGCGACTGGTACAACTGCGACGGATGCACAGCGTTTTGATGTTCAGACTTGTTTATTGCAGCACGAGCTTCACAAGTGGCGGTCGGTACAACTGCGACGGATGCACAGCGTTTTGATGTTCAGACTTGTTTATTGCAGCACGAGCTTCACAAGTGGCGGTCGGAGTACAACTGCGACGGATGCACAGCGTTTTGATGTTCAGACTTGTTTATTGCAGCACGAGCTTCACAAGTGGCGGTCGGAGTACAACTGCGACGGATGCACAGCGTTTTGATGTTCAGACTTGTTTATTGCAGCACGAGCTTCACAAGTGGCGGTCGGAGTACAACTGCGACGGATGCACAGCGTTTTGATGTTCAGACTTGTTTATTGCAGCACGAGCTTCACAAGTGGCGGTCGGAGTACAACTGCGACGGATGCACAGCGTTTTGATGTTCAGACTTGTTTATTGCAGCACGAGCTTCACAAGTGGCGGTCGGAGTTACAACTGCGACGGATGCACAGCGTTTTGATGTTCAGACTTGTTTATTGCAGCACGAGCTTCACAAGTGGCGGTCGGAGTACAACTGCGACGGATGCACAGCGTTTTGATGTTCAGACTTGTTTTATTGCAGCACGAGCTTCAGAGTGGCGGTCGGAGTACAACTGCGACGGATGCACAGCGTTTTGATGTTCAGACTTGTTTATTGCAGCACGAGCTTCACAGTGGCGGTCGGAGTACAACTGCGACGGATGCACAGCGTTTTGATGTTCAGACTTGTTTATTGCAGCACGAGCTTCACAAGTGGCGGTCGGACAACTGCGACGGATGCACAGCGTTTTGATGTTCAGACTTGTTTATTGCAGCACGAGCTTCACAAGTGGCGGTCGGAGTACAACTGCGACGGATGCACCAATTTCGCTGCTATTTATAGATGGCGTATCCGCTTGGACATATGAGCTGCACACATTACATTCGGGGAGGCGAGGCTATGCACTTCACGTATTTCACATATGAGCACTACATGCGTTTGGTTCGCAAATCGATTCGCAGTCGTACGTACCGTATAGATTGCTGCGCTTCTCGGGCTCTCATTGGTTCCCTCCGTCAAGGCACAATTTTATATGCAACTCATATGTGCATCACATTAATTTCGTATTTATGATTAAATACTACAAAACACAATAAAAACAAAAAAGACAAGAAATATTCCACTAAATAAAACAAACAATAAATATAGGCAAAACATTTCAAAAACATTACGTATAAGTAATTCCTAAAAACTAATCCCTAATCGGGTTTTAATAAGACAACAATTTAAATTATTTAATTACACACAAAAATATAATAAAACACAAAAGAGAATCTTTAACCTAAGTCCGTTTTTTTAAAATCATACACATTTATTTACAAATTAGTACTAGAAGCGCGGCTGTTCGTAAAACATAGCGTTCTAAAAAGTAGGCTTCATGCGTATCCCGGGCATACTAGTCTTTCATAATTGATTGACTATACTTATTACTAAATTAATTTATGTCCTTGTAACCTAGGCACAAATAAATCACTAAGGATCCGTTTCTTACCCTTTGCAGTTTTGCTAACGCCGATTTGTTACGAAAACTTTAAAAAATCAAATTACGTTTTTTAAAATGCTCAAATTAACAAATTTAAAAGAAAATCCGACACCAGTACCCTTCTGAACAATGATTACTATTTATTTACTTAAAGGGGTTGAAAGATCGCATAAGTCAATAAAGAAATCTTTCCAACGCTTGATCATATCGGTCAGCTCCAAAACCTCTCGCATTATTTTTGAGCAATAATATTTTCAAGATCGATCAAGTACGACAACATAATTGTGTACGTTATTGGGTTCAAAATTATTAACGTTCATTTAAAAGGTATAATATATGTACCCTTAACGTATTTTTTAGAGTTATGAAAATGACCTAACAAATAACGTAGAACCCAATTTGTAAAGGGCTTGTCACATTCGATACCGTTTTGGAGCTCGGATAATATTTAAATTTTAGAAATCGACCAGTCGCGATATCTAGAAGAATTCGGCGATGTTTTGTTTTTCATTTTTGACAACGAAATCTCTAGATCAATTTAATCGTTTTCGAAGAAACTTGTGACGTTCAATACAAGTTTTAATAAAAAAAAATATTTCAAAATTTGATACATTAAAAAAATCTAAAAATTGTTAGGCAAATCTATTTTTTTTAATTTCGTATACTATGTTATTCGGAGAAATTAACTGAGTTCGACCAAATTGACAAATATATTCAACGCAGATTAATTAGGAATAAAGTTGATTAGATTTTAGAGTCGGTCGATAGAATAGTTAGAAATTAAAAAAAAATAAATAAAGGTACTCTGACGTCAGTGGCGCGCTCAGAGGGACGCTGGTGCGCCATACTAAAGTATCCCTACATACACCTCTAAGCCTTCATTCGGGTACGCCAATCCCCAGTGTACTAAGCATCTCTGGCACGATAAAAAGCGTTGAGTTGACTCCCGGCAGCGGCCCGCAGCGCACGCCTCGGCGTGGCGCCGCGGGATCGGACGCGAACTCACCATGACTACCACATCTCCCGCGAGTGCGATAAACCTCCGGCAACCATGCCGTCGAGGTCGCGCCCGACGCCCAGGAACCAACGCAGGCCGTTCTGCGTGCGTGTGTGCTGTCGAACGCGCGCCGTGCGCCGCTATGCGCCCCCGGACCGGCCTGCTATTTTGTGACTACCCTCAATTTATTGAGATCCCGGACTTACACCACTGCACCAAAGCTGATGTCGCCGCATTTTAATTCATTAAAATGCAGGCGGCTCGGCACCGCAACGGACGTGCAGAGCGCGTTGGTACGGCCGCCCCGGCGCTTATCGGACGCTGAAGTGTCCGACGCGCCGCGCCTACCACGCTGCGGACGGCGGGGCGCCTACCCGGACATCGTGGAACAATTACTCTGGTGTGAACCGATGCTTCGGGGCCCTCGTCGATCGGAAGACGAGACGAGGGCCGGAGCGAAGAGAGGACACCGGCTCGCTGACGCATGCGTGGCTGGGCCGTGCCCCCTGCCCTCGTCAACCACCACCGCAACCCGGTGCCCCCCCCACCCGCCGCTGTGCGCATGCGCAATGACGCGCGCGCCCGCGGGTGGCCCGGCGTAGGCACCGGATTGAAGATCGAAGAATGAAGATAGAAGACGTCGAAGAACGAAGAGAAGGGGATGAGGGACACGGCCCGCTGACACGTACTGCCCTGGCTGCTGCTGTCGGATGCATGGATAGCCTGATCAGCGGTCGGCAGGCGCGCTCGGTTAGATCTACGCCAACGCGGGTCACCGATGCGTGCCGCCTTGATCTGGTCGGCGTCCACCAGCGTCCGACCACCGGCGGTCGGCTGCGTGTGCGGCCTGTTCCGCGCCTCCCTCCCGCCCTCGGACACTACCTCTTCACAACCCGGTGTCCCCCCACCCGACGCTTAGCGCATGCGCGGTGACGCGCGCGCCGCGGGTGGTCCAGCGTAGGCACCGGATCGACACCACGACAAGGGCTAGAGAGAAAAGAAGAGGTTGAAGGACACGGCTCGCTGACAGGTACTGCCCTGGCTGCTGCCGTCCGACGCGTGGATAGCTTGATCAGCGGTCGGCAGGCGCGCTCGGTCAGATCTACGCCAACGCGGGTCACCGATGCGTGCCGCCTTGATCCGGTCGGCGTCCACCAGCGTCCGACTACCGGCGGTCGGCTGCGTGTCCAGCTTGAGCTGTGTCTCCCTCCCCTCGTCGATCACCAACCTAGGCCGGAGCCCCCCTCCACCGCCGGCGCCTGCGCAATGACCGCGCGCGCCCGCGTGTGGGTCGGCGACTGGGCTCCGGCACGATGTCAATCAATGGATCCACCAGATACGGACCATTGCCACTTGAGTCGACTCCCGGCAGCGGCCCGCGGCGCACGCCTCGGCGTGGCGCAGCGGGACCGGACGCCAGCTCACCAGGATCGTCACGTCTCCCGCGAGTGCGAGTACAATCACCGCATACACCTCCGGCACAAGCCGTTGAGGACACGCCCGACGCCCACGAATAACGCAGGCCGTCCTGCGCGCGTGTGTGCTGCCGAACACGCGCGCCGTGCGCCGCGCTTCGCGCCGCGCCCCGGACCGGCCTGCGCATTATTTGTGACTACCCTCTACTTTTGTTTGAGTCCCGGACGTACATCATCACACCAAAGCCGATGTCGCCGCATTTTAATCTACTAAAATGCAGGCGGCTCGGCACCGCGGCCACCTCGCAAGTGCAGAATGCACTGGTACGGCCGCCCGGCGCCACCGGACGCCAGTGTCCGACGCGCCGCGCGCCTACCACGCTGCGGACGGCGGGGCCTACCCGGACATCGTGGGAACAATTATTCTTGTGAACCGATGCTTCGGGGCCCTCGTCGATCGGAAAGACGACCCAGACGAGGGCCGGAGCGAGAAGAAGGACACCGGCTCGCTGACGCATGCGTGGCTGAGCCGTGCCTCCCCCGCCCTCGTCAACCACTCCGCAACCCGGTGCCCCCACCGCCGCCGAGCGCATGCGCATGACGCGCGCGCCGCGGGTGGCCCGGCGTAGGCACCGGATTGAAGATTGAAGACCGATCGAAGAAAGAAGGAAGAAGAAGATGGGTGATCGGAAAACGAAGAAGAGGTGAAGGACGCGGCTCGCTGACACGTACTGCCCTGGCTGCCGCCGTCCGACGCGTGGATAGCCTGATCAGCGGTCGGCAGGCGCGCTCGGTTAGATCTACGCCAACGCGGGTCACCGATGCGTGCCGCCTTGATCCGGTCGGCGTCCACCAGCGTCCGACCACCGGCGGTCGGCTGCGTGTACGGCCTGTTCCGCGCCTCCCTCCCGCCCTCGGACACTACCTCTTCACAACCCGGTGCCCCACCCGACGCTGAGCGCATGCGGTGACGCGCGCCGCGGGTGGTCCAGCGTAGGCACCGGATCGACACCACGACAAGGGCTAGAGAAAAGAAGAGGTTGAGGGACACGGCTCGCTGACACGTACTGCCCTGGCTGCTGCCGTCCGACGCGTGGATAGCGATCAGCGGTCGGCAGGCGCGCTCGGTCAGATCTACGCCAACGCGGGTCACCGATGCGTGCCGCCTTGATCCGGTCGGCGTCCACCAGCGTCCGACCACCGGCGGTCGGCTGCGTGTCCAGCTTGAGCTGTGCCTCCCTCCCCTCGTCGAGCACCAACCTACGCCGGAGCCCCTCCACCTGCCGGCGCCTGCGCAATGACCGCGCGCGCCCGCGTGTGGTCGGCGACTGGGCTCCGGCAAGATGTCAATCAATGGATCCAAAACGGACCATTGCCACCTGAGCCGTCGGGGTCGTGTCCCCGACGAGAAGACGCCCGGGCATGAGGCAACAGTAAGTCCTCCGTCCCGTACCTGCACCCAATATAAGGGTGTGGAAGCCCCCACGAGCGAGCATTGCCACTTGAGCCGTCGGGGTCGTGTCCCCGACGAGAAGACGCCCGGGCATGAGGCAACAATAAGTCCTCCGTCCCGCACCTGCACCCTGAAAATCGAGGGTGTAGAAGATCCACGAGCGAGATAAAAAGTTAATTCACAGACATACATATAAAAAGTTAATTCACAGACATACGTATGTAAATACCTGACATTCAATAAAAAAATATTTTCTTTAATAAAAAAAATGATAATATCCATATAATTATTTAGAAGAAGAAAACAAAATGTGGTGAAATGTATAAGAGTAGTAATGCCATACATATATATGACTACACAAACGTGGGTATTTGAGGAGAATGCCCATGTACGACGGTTCGTTAGGGTTCAATAATTTTCGTAAGATAAATTGGTTGAAAATCATGGAATTACTGATGTTATAAAAAATAGTCAGAAAAATAAGCGTGCAACATATATAATATGAAGCATTTACAGTTAGGTGTACTATTTATAAAAGTGGCTACTATTATCGTAACCATGGAATGTACATAATTGACAATAAATTAATTAATAAAGTTAATATTAGGTTAACGAGAGAGCCCGCAGAAGAATTAGAGTAATTAATGTAGGTCAGAGAATTAACAAGCTGAAGTGACAAAGGGCAGGCTACATCGCTCGTGGGACGGATAACCGGTGGGGAATAAAGGTCCTCGAAGTTACCCCTGAATCGTATGTCATGGGGATCTGGTGGGGGCCTGCCCACCAGATGGGACGTCCATGATTGGACATAAGCCTTTATATCCAGTAGTGGACGTCCCATGGATGGAACGAAAAAATACTTACTTCTATGATTCTACAGAATTATTCCTGCACACGCGTTAAGTCTTTTTATCAAAGTGGGAAGCTGTTAACATACTGACAGACTGATGTTAAGTCGGTTTCTACCAACTTCTTCAGTTCACGATTAATTCTATTTATTTCATCCGTTTGGTTATTAAAATAGGAATTGTAGAATTAAACATCGCTATTACTGGGCGACAGTTAGTTTTCGAGCGCTTCTTTTTAAGTACATAGATGATCCCTAGCACTACCCTAGTTAAGGGAGGGGTCACTTTAGCGTAGTGCATAATTTGTCGTACCTGTGATGCTGCTTTGCTCAATATTTCTTTACACATTACTAACACTGTTTGTTCATTCATGAACGACATTATGTATTTACTTAAGCCAAGTGTTTGTTGTGAGTTCTGCGTCATTGGAAAAATAAACTGAGACATGGCTCAGGATCAGAATCGTGATCAGGATTGAGAGCGAGAACAAGACCGAAATTAGGATGTGATCAATGTAAAAATGAAGAGATTTCACCTTATGCGCATGCCACGAACCAAAACATACAATAATTATGAATCACATTTTTTATGTCAATGAGTTCCCCGCTTCGTAGCTGCGGTACATATGAAAATATTTATATGAAACTTTATAGAGATATTTTACGCAATACTACTAAAATAATTATTTAAGATCCTTTTAAATTCATAGATAAATAAATGGAATACCTAAATATTGTAGAGTTTTACTATTGTTGCATGGATAACAGTCATTAGATATTTTAATTTTCTGGTTGCTTATTTACTACATTCTTTGCTGATCGATCGAGAAACAAATGGTAATATTCCAACTTTGTATGCTGCTCTGGTACTTGGTGAAAGTTTGCAAACTATGGAGAGGAATTTACTAGAATAGTTCACGACAAAGTATTTTATTAAGAAACTATTGATATAGTACTTTTGTACATCTTCCTAGTTCATAGTCAAAAAATAAAGCATACACCTACAAAGATGTACGAACTTAGTCATTATTTTTTTAAAGATTGATTGGAATTACTTTTTTATATTACTATGTAAAGACTTCATCCAAAATGAATATATAATCATTATTACAAGACTAGAAAATTAAGCTCAAAGTGTTTGCTTGGATATGTAATTATTTGAAATCATCTATAGCCTAATAATATTATCCATAATTATATAGTCTATATGGAAGCCATATATGTTTTAAAATCTAAAGTTATTTAGTCCAAATTAAACTCTACATTATTTATATAACGTGGAAGTATAATGACAACCACATATATATACATGGTGTTATTTAAAATTAACGTAAAAAACAATCTAAACTTTATATTATAAACACCGATTCATATAAAATGTAGAAGTTTCACTTATAGAGGCTTCCCTAAACGGTTTCTGTTACAATTTAACTGGAAAATTTCATCGAAATTCATCCGATATTTCAAAGTTACGTATAGCCGCTAATGAATTCCGCCTCGAAGGGGTAATTTCAGTTATCGCATTACATTAAGAAACAAAAACAAAAATACGGCCAAAAACGGGTGGCTCCTTGGGGTTTGTTTTGTCAAATCTTATCGGCTTTGATACGCATTAATTCCTTTAATGTTGAACTCTCAGCTTTTAAGCGGAAAAAAATATTTGCGTATTTAAAATTGCCTCTTGCTCAAAGGCGGGCTGTGGTTCTTTGTTTACGTCAAAAAGGAAAAAAATGTCCTTGTTAACATATTAAAATTAAATTGAGGGAAAAATAATAATTTGATACGTGCATAGAAATTTTGTAACAATTTTCTGGGATAAAAATAGAGCGTAATTTACCAAAATCTCATTCTATAAAAAAAAATTGTGCGTGTATTTATTTCATTTCTTAGTTCATACACGCGTATAAGAAGTGAATTTTCTTTTGGGTTACGTTTTATTTTCTTTTTATTTATCGTTTTAAATAATTAAAATGATTGAGGTTTGATTAAAGAAATAAATATTTTGTTTTAAATAAAAGCTGTTTTATTATAGAATAAGTAGAAATAGTTTAATCAATTTGATCAATATTTTATTATTATTATGGAACAGAAAATCCAAGCGAATTGCTACATTATTTACAGTTTAATGCTCCCTTCTTAAAGTATTAAGATGGGAGCGTTAAGCTATAACACCCATTTTGGACCGATGCCTGTTGGGAATTTTGCATGTCTTGTAAAATTCTGGCCATTTTACCTCGACATGCAAGTTTCAATACGATGCTTTAGTTGGCCGTTATTTTCTTTATAGCTTTTCTGAGGTACAAATGAGCACGCAAACCACCAGCAAGTGTCAGATCACCGCCGCCCATGGACCTTACAACCCTATAGAAATCACCAGTGCGGTGCTGGCCTCTCGGGCGGTAATGGGATATCTTCTAGAAATAGGTGTAGGCCGATGGAGAGGGGAATGGGGTGATGGAGGGCGAAGCGCGCCACCGGAACTTTTACTTTCTGGACGCAACACCACAGCGGAAGCTAATACCTAATGTCTGTATTTCGTGAGAGTGTAACATCTCCAGCGGTCGAGTCGGCCCATTATCGTGATGAAAGGAAAGGCGACCACGACATGTCCCTACCACAAATAACTGGCAACTGACATTTTCAGTTTGCTAATTGGATATATCATCAACGGCGCGTCAACTGATTGCTGGGCTGTTATTTCAACGGCTGGCAACGGTGGACGAAGGATGGAAGGCGAAGAGGAAGCGCAGACGTGTACTAAAATTTTTTTAAGGCTATCTGTGAGAATGAAAAGATACTTCGGATCGTATTATATCGTTTCTTTTTACGTCGGCCCAATTGTTGTGTTTCTTTTACGAGCCATATAAAAGAGCGGAGTGCTCCTCGAGCGCCCTCTACTTACGCCTGACGATCATTTCGAGATAAATGGCACATAATAAAGTCGGTGTAAAAAAGCTTCTTGCCCCGAGCGAAATATTATGTCGAAGACGGCAGCGTAATGTAAAAAGTCGTTAATTGTTATTTCCTTGTATAATACCGTCCTGTCAAAGCGAAGTCACCTTTTTCGGTTTACAATTTTTTTTGACGTGACAACGTCTTAAATTAGGTTGCGGCTGGGAGTCACTTATGAAAAAAGTGTAACGCTCGGTAACGTAACGATGAGTCACCGAACGAGAGAGAGGCCCGCCGAATGCCTTGCGTCTCTCTCCCACTCAACTATGATCGGTCTGCCGCGCGCGCAGCACTAGAGAATTAGTGCATAGCTTGCAAATGTATTGCAAGTTATTGTATGTATATTTGTATATAAATACGTATGTATGTGTAAAGGTAAAAATAAAATTTTGTTAATATGAAATTCAGTGCGAGATTCTTTGTATAAATTAATGTTTTAAATATAATTCTTTGTATAAATAAATGTTTTAAATTGTTACTATTATTTCATCCTTCTTCCTACTATACGAATGAATATTCACATTAAAATGATTTTACCATTCAAAGTCGTTGTCACGTAAAACTTTCGCCCGTATACCGACTTTACAGGCAACCAAATTTTTTTCATATTCGGCTACTCCTTTTCTTGCTTGGAGTTCATTTTGACGTTCCGTTATTTCTATTAAAATCGTATTCATTTCAAGTAATGCCTAATGTACCTTCAATTAAACTAGTCAAGAATGAGCATGCCGTTGTATCGTAAAATTGTTTAGCGTGGTTTCATAGCATTAACTTCTTGTGTTTCATATTAAAAAAAAATATGGTGCTTCGAACTACAAAGCTTTTTACGTAAATGTCAGGGTACACAGGCGCAAAGCATATTTGATTTTAAAAATTAATAAGTAAAAGGAACACAAGACATGATACTTTTCATTTGTTCAAAATAAAAATCTTATAGGTAGTTTGATTAGTAATAACAGTTATTGCGAAATAATTATAAATCAATAGATGTTCGTTACATTTTCTTCATTCACTTAATCATTCAAATAAGTTAGACGAATAATATATCACAGTTTTTATTTTTTAATTATCTTATAGTTGAATTTTAAAGTCGTCTCTCAACTCGATTTCGATTTGGCCGCGTCGTCCGACTTCAGATCACTAACGGCCATAGTTTGCGACACTCGCGGTCGGTTCCGCACGTCTATTGCCATTATTTTAATGGGTGGAGTCGCACACGGGACAATCGCGCGTCAGAATTACGGCCGGCGCGTAACCGCAGCGCCCCCCGGCGGCCTTCTGTCGTCCGGTCGTCGACGGCGTTATTTGGAATCTCGTGAGTTATAGGCGAGCTCGGCAGTAGGCGGCGCGCTCGTAAATAAAATCGGTTCAATTCGAGTTACGTATCGTCGTGGCGTCGTGTCGTGCATTCGTGTTTATTGTTTCGACTGTGACAACTTTTAGATACGAGACGGGTCCGAGCAGAGCTCGGAAGGTTCCGTAGAGCGATATAGACTTGCGTCGGCGTCTGTAAAAATATATTTAAAAAATAAAAACACGCTTTTAAAGCTCATTAAACTAAAAGTGAAAATAATCCTTAATATGAATTCAAAAATAATGAACAATGACGAAAAATACTAGTATTATTGTAAAGCGTGGGGCGTTTTGTGCCACATTTTCGTATATGGAGCAACCACGCTTTTCCACAATAATACTAGTATTTTCGTCATTGTTCGATAACCTAACATTCATATTAAGGATTATTTTCACTTTAGTTTAATGTCTTTAAAAGCTAGTTTTTAAACTATATTTATTTTTAACTTTAGTTCGGTTGATTGGTAAAATTTGTAATTTATAACAATACAACAATAGTTGAATTATTAATAATGCTTGTTACTGTTACTAAATTCTATTACAAAACAGTAATAGAATTTAGTAACAATAAGCCACTTGCTCTCACGCAGACGATACGTGACGAAATTATTCGATCCTGGCGATCCTGATCAGGATAAGAGGATAAACTTATTGAATTATTGTATTGTCACCGGTTCTTGATATGTGTACAAAGTTTAAATTAAATCTGTTCGTGTAAAGTTGGACAAAATCAAGTGTAAAGGAGTCGGTTACATACATACATACATACAGGTGAAGTTAATAAAAGCGTGTTAAAAAAGACGTGGCTCCGTATTTTTGGAACATTGGACGAGAAAATAAAATTAAATGAGAAATTATTATCATTACATTTTAAATGACGACTTTATATCTTTATTATGCTTTAGGGGTGATAGACAACATCAATTTTATAAATCAGAAATATGGCAATATTAATTACTTTAGCCTGTAGTCGGATTATTTTATGGTCAAAACAACAATGCATAATGAGATCTCAATTATATGACGGACAAGTTATTCTATGAAATTTTTCTTTTGACGAAGGGCTATTAACTGTGATTGAGGTTGATTTAGATAGATTTTTTAATCATAAATTATGTACTAACTGCATGCTTGATACTAGCATCTGGTAACTTTTTCTTTTTCTTGGCAATTCTTTTATAATGACCGCTCGTTCAAATATAACAAAGTTGACATTTTTGGCGGTATCTCGTCTTTTCTTCAATCTTGCTGGGTTCAGGTTCGCAACAGCTTGCAAGCTCATAACATCGGATCTCGTCGCTCCTGTTAATACTGTTATTCGGGTTATCTTTGACGAGAACTGTTCGATCTGTTCGACGGGTCTTGGGAGCTTTGTTGGTGAATTACGTTTGTTTACATATATTTAGCCTTAAGTTTATTGCTTAAGTTATTTTGAATACCACCACACGTACGCGAATGTGTTTGACAATACGGAAGTAACTCTGAAAGTAGCCAGAAAAGCTATTTATTTTCGACAATTGGTATGAAGAAAATAATTATTTTTGCGGCAAATCTTCAATTTTATTAACCCATTTTTAAATTAAGAAACGTGTACATAAATTAAAAAAAGCGTGTCGACTTATATACGCATAAACAACATTATATTTCTCTTACCTAATAAAAATAATGTGTTCCTGGTAAATTAATAATTATTCTTATACATTTAAATTACAAAACGTGTCTGATCTATATACATAAAGATGAATGTTTGTGTATATAATATATATATATATATATATATATATATATATATATATATATATATATATATATATATATATATATTATATATATATATATATAATCTCTATATATATATATATATATATATAATTTATATATAATCCCTAAACTCCAACATAGTTCGACCGATCGCTATAAAATTGGTATGTGCATGTATTTTTCATGAAGCGGTTTTGTGCGCTTTTCGCGCCTACCGTTGCACCAATAACCATGAAATTCAGCGTGTATATGCATTTTTTTTGGTGGAATATTTGTTTGTTGCAACTCTCTAGAAGATGGCGCTGCAGTATATCAACTATACCGCTTAACCGATCACTATGAAAATTGGTACGCTATTGTCTTTGGACACAGTGTATTTGCGGTAACCATAGATGTAAAAGTTAAATAATTTTTCTACATTTTTTTTGGCTATACACCTTAAAAGTTGTGATTTGTAGTAATCATGATAATATAAAGTATTTTAAAAAGTTATGGAAATATTATAAGGAAGCATGTCAATCATATTTCATTATTTTTATTTATATATATATATGTTAATCCGTTACATAGAATAAAAAAATAATGTGTTATTGGAAATATGAATAAAATTTAATACATTTATATGTATAGGATATAATATAAATTGGCACAAGTTTTTCGTATTTTATATACAAATCCAAGATAATTTTTCATCATATTTTACTTACATTTATTCTTAATATATATGTGTCATTTTGTTCAATAACTTTTTGCCATTTTGTAGGTAGTGACATAATCCCATTGCTGTAGAAATTTTTGGACTTCTAATCAAAATACTGCGACTAGTAGTTTTGACAGTCCTCTCTTGATGTTAACCTAACACTACCTAAAGAATTCTAAAGATACCGAAACAGAAGAAAGTCTGAGGGTGCAAGGTCTGAGCAATATAGCGGATGCACTAACACTTTCCAACCAAACTCTCTCAATATTTGCTGAATGGCTAAAAAAGTGTGTGGTCTGATGATATCATGGTGAAGCACCACACTCTCTGTGTTCATTCTGGACGTTTTTTCTCTACTTCTGGCTTGAGTCTCATCAGCTGTTGACAGTAGAGATCCGAATTGATGCTAGGCAGTAAAAGCTCATAATGAATAATGGCCTTCTAATCCCACCATATTACATAGCATCAACTTATTGCGTATTAATCCGGGTATCGTTATAGTTTGTGGAGCTTGTTTGCCTTTTGACCATGATATTTTTCGCACGTTGTTGTCGTAGGTAATACACTTTTCATTATTTAATCTTTATAAAATATTCTTCGGTTTTATTACGTTTCAGTAGAGAATCACAAATGGGTACACGATTCATCACTTTTCTTTCAGTTAGCCTGACACAGCATTAGGTCCATAAAGTTGCCATCTTTTTTTTGCGGCTTATGTTGCATTTTTCCTTTTTTGTAATAAAATATTAAACTGTATCAAATTTTCACGTTACACTCACTAATTTTAGTAGACAAAAAAACAATGAAAAAACTGGCGGAAGACCGTTTTTAATTATTATTTTCCTTTTTTAAAAGTCATCTCTTAAATGGTATCAAAACTAGACAAATATAAACACCACAACCAAAAAGATTTTGCTGCAACTTTTTAATTATGAAACACGATAATACTTTTTCCCCTATCCAATATATAAAAATTCAGCCTCTGGATATTTGTGGTCGCCAAACTTGAAAAGTGGTCGATTGTCTGAAATTTGGACACATTGGATTTAAATATGTTCATTTTTTTTTTTATTATATTGACTAGCATTTATCTCCGTCTTTGTCCGCGCATTTGCATTATTGAACCGCATTGTTACACCTATTCCAGAAATACTTTCACCCATGAAAGTTACACTATCCCTAAGTAATATAGGTTATATTTAATTTTGATTCCGCCTTCGTGCAAATTGGAACCGTCGCGGTAGTGTAGTGTATCGAAATTGAAAGCGGCCGCGGAGTAGATTCCAGAGACTGGACCGGGTTCGTAATTGAATGCAGGACCAAGATTAGAATTACGAGCGTAACCGGGAATTAAATCAGGAACAGTAATGAACTTAGGATTGAAAGCGGACACGAGCTTAGGATTCACAACAAGATCAGTCAACATAAAAGTTCTATACATCCTATGTCCACACGGGCTAAGTTGCCACGGGCCGAAAGCTAGTATTATTTTTTGTTATTACAAAATATAATATTGAGTAATGGCAGAAAATAACTTCAAAACTGAATATAAAATTTTCAGAATAGAAAAATAAATAACATTACAACTTATATAAAGTTTTACGAATATGAACAGCAACATTCACACAGTAAAATAACAGTCTAGGAATTCGAACACATTCATATAGAATTAATATATATACATACAAGTAAACACACGCACGTACACACACGTACACACACAAACAAGTATGTATGTATGTGTGCGTGAGTGTAGGTGCGAGTATTTGTAAGCGTGCGTGTGTGTGTGTTTGCGTGTGTAGTCTATTCGAGATGAGATACTGGGGGGAAATGTGAGAGCGAGTTGCGTAAGAGGAGAATTTTTTTAAAAGGAGTAAAAACATAAAAAGGGTAAAACATATATTAAGGTTTATTCGGTAAAACTGGCTGTAACACCATCGTGTGATATTCGATCGTTATAATAATTTACTACTTTACATCCAGATATAAATGATTTATGTAACCCATTTTCATTTTTGTCGTTAACGCCTAACATTTTGATATTGAGAAATTTTCGGTAAATTTACGAACTTCCAGCTGTATAGACGTACTTAGCTAATATTCTGAGTGTGGCATATTTAAGATTATTAAACAGTGATAAACTATTTACGTGTGACGTAGCGAAGTATCCCGCAAGTCGCTCACAATGCGGCACTGCATATTGAAACTCGCTCTTGTTTGCTTATGTTTAGAGTTATTTGCTACAAAATAGTTTTGTTCGTTTAAAATATAGACTGGGATTAATTTGGAAAATCCGACTGACATTTTGAAGCGTTTCAATAGACTAATTTACGTAGTAAAATCGGATTGTCAAATTTGTATTTAAGCTGCGAATATTTTTAAATATTTTTTTTCTTCGTTATAAGAATTTAAAAATCGCGTAACAGCAAATGACAAACTAAAGTCAATAACATCAAGAACTGGGTCACCAAAGATCATCAGTTCAATATGTTTTGTATTTCCTGAGAAAAATCGAGATTCCTCCCACCAAAATATCCAATCCGACACTTTGTTGACAGGAATGCGCTAGGTCGGACGCAACCGATTTGTTAAAAGCTTCGCCAATAAACGTCGATTACAGTGTAGTCCGTACGACACGGCAAGCACTTTATTGGTGGTCATGGTGGAAACTTACCATTATCATTACTGTCTCAACGACCCTAAATATTTTTTGTTAACTATTTACTCCTGTCGTACACACAGTTAAGTATAATTGAGACTTTTAATGAAGATTATCGTAACACATATCGATATATATACTTAATGAATAATTTCAGAATTTCGATAATTTTTCATTAGTCACACCCGCAAAATTATATTTTAAGTTTTAGATGGAGGACGTCATATTGATTGATGTACACGAAATCTCTTTAGTAACCGGTTCGGTTGAAAGCTATTTATCGTAATTATATATTTTTTTTTGTTAATTTTTGACTGTTATTTGACTTGATTTATCTCTATTTTTTTTTGGATTCTGAAAGTGATTATTGTGTTTATTTGTTGATTCACGTATTTCATTAGTATGAAGTAAACTAATATATTTCATCACTTGTTAATTGACATTCGACATAATACTGACATAGGGTTGTATTCAGTCCGATTCATTTTTAACGACACACAAGAAGTTTAATATAGAACCAACGTATTTTGTTGACAGTATTCACAAACGTAAAGTATTTTAACTAATTAATAATAAAATAGTGCAGTATAAAAAAATTCCTTGAGACAGTTTTTTAATTTTAAGTTTTCACTTGTAACCTGACCGATGAAATGTCTATCATTGGCTTAGATAATTGTGTCACAAAAAACTATTTGTGATTTATTTCGCCATTCTTGTAATTGACCAGTCATAAGCATTTGATAAAAACATTCCGAGAAATGATTAACTTTGCAGGCCATACCTGACAGTTTCTGCTATGATATTTATAGATATGCCTTTGAGCTCCTTAAATTATAAATATTGTCTATGTGTTATTCAGGTTTTCCGGGTCCGAAAAATTCAAAGACGGTTGACCCTGAAGCCATACTTGATTCTTTAGCTCAAAGACTTCAAAAATAAAGTAACACTAAATTATTGAGCTTATCAGGCTCAAAAGGTCGATTGTACTTATTCAAGTTCTCCGAGCTTACATACAATAAAATTTTGCTAATTTTTCAACTACGATATCTTTCGAACGCATTATTTGAATTAAATCAGTTTTATGGCATCCGAAACAGATTTTGTAATAATGTAAAAAATCCTTTTCGAAAATTTTTCCTTCAACGATGTCTCTTGAACAAAGCAACCTTTATTAGGTAGTTTGCGCCAGCCAATGCTACTGTTTGGGGAAAATGGGGATAAGAGCTGATTAGATTTTGATATCGGTCGATAGAGTTAGTCTAAAATTTATTCAAACAAATATTTTTTTAAAAACTTTTTATTCGAGATTCCATAAAATTTAATGGGCGGCTAGTTCAACATTTCAGGAAGTATGTGAACCATTTCTGTATGTTACACTCTGCGTCTCGATACAGACATGAATCGGAAAATAGTTACAATAGATTCGTAGGACCCTAAAACTTCAAGATCTGATGAAAACTCAATTTTCGAATACCAGACTGGAAACAGCATCTTCCCAATTTATGAAAATTAATCACTTTTCACAATGTGAAGTTAAAAATAGGAGAAGTTTAAATGTGAATACTTCCTTAAATTCGACAGTCATATTCTATATTCTAGAAGTTTTTAAATTGAAGAAGCGCCGACCAGAAACGGGGATTTTGTCTGTATAGAATTTATATATCGCATAAGCGATTGTTAGGAGCGCTACGTCGCTATCATACAAATGATAGTGAAAGCGATCGACGTAGTAGAAGTACATCGTCGATCCGGTGCAGAGACGTCGCGGAATACAATCTTCCTCCGTCTTCGACCATCGTTTTCCTCGGAGACGCCGCCTCCTCTGATAAAAATGCTACAATATCTGGCACGCACGCGCATGTGCGAACGTCTTGCGGGATTTTCTAATTTTCGAGGACGTTCATAAGATTCTTATCAAAATTACGTTTACACAAATTCAACGTACTTTTCCGAGTCTGCTTTACGTGAGGGCAAATTTCTTCATGTTTAGCGTATACATTTTCGATGATAGCGCATGGATTCCAGGATGGTGAGCTTAATATACTTTTAAAATATTGATCTCATCAATTGATGAATCATCAATATACCGATCCATCAACGTTTAGTCGTATCGTTCATCACGTGTTTTAAGTATTGTAATTGTAATGATTCCATCAAAAACGTATTTTCATTGGTGAATATAACATACGTTTTGGGTGTAAAATAATATACATGTAGCTATAATTTGAAAAAAAAAAAATTGAAGCTGAATAAAATTCAAGGGTTGTATACTTTCGTATTTAAATGAAGTTTAAGTTGAAGCCATTAACTCGCCAAATAAACATCGGCGGCAGCATCAGTAAAAGCTTGGAGCTTAAACAGTACGAGACGGTTTGTTTCGGCTGAGGATTTTGTACAACTTTTATGGGCAGCGCCGTACGGCCATTCTAGGTACACTCACGACCTATCTACTGGCAAAGCATACGCTCACCTAAATTAAAGTTAGTTTTTTTTTTTACTTTTAAGTCTAATTGGATGTTACGATATTGAGTTCTCCACTTGCCCTACTATTGCTGCAATAACCTATTTATATTGCGTCAAATATATAAAGCTTATAAGAGGTTCAGGGTTGGAATATAAATACTAGGTCGTACATGTTCGACTTACGATTTTCGTTATTATTTGTTCAAAAGTATTTCTAAATTGGAATTTTATAAAATCATAAGGATTTGAAAACATTACGATTTGTCGTCATATTGGCGTTTTCAACTTTTTTTTTTTTTTGGTGAGTCGCTGCAACAAAATACCTTTCCCCAATCGTATTTCCTAACGAACGGCATGAATTTTATGCCTTCCACTGGCTCGGTGCGCGCTAGAAGTTGGTATAATTACAGATGTTGGCGAATTAGTTACAACTCCGAAATCATTGGCTCAACGTGTTTTCTGAGGCAGGAAACGAGTAGTTTAATTTGATGCAAGATAAAAACTTGTAAGCTTCCGTCAACTCACCTGTGGTCAGGGATTGTACTTGCACCTGTCCATTTGAAATCAACGCGCAGTCCCTCGTCCACTACTGCTCTTTCGTCATATCATTCAGCTTGTTAACTAAAGCTACGGAATCGCGTTTTCATATCCCGTGTTTCGTAAATAGAGCTTGATTGTGACCTATCTAACGATTGTAAGGAGATATTTTTCATTTGGTTCTTTCAATTTCATTTGTTTTAGATTATTGTAATGAAAAGTGGTGGGTTAGTGGTTATGAGCGTCATCTTCTAAACAAAAGGTATCGGGTTTCTTTCAGAACGAGGACGTCTTGACCCATATGAGTTTTTAACTAAAGTCAAATGTGACAACTGATTCCGTATCACGGAAAGTACCCTAGGCCGTCTGTCTGGAAAGTTAATGTCAATTTGGTGACGAGCATTGTTATAATATACTATATGTTTCTATATTCTCACGAAAATCTTTCTGTACCGCATTCGCTACAATCTACAGATCTGCCATGTTAGTGCATCTAAGGCGTGATTTAGATAACACCAAGCTGTGTGTGCGCAGTAGCGCGCGCCGGCGCGGCGACCCCGGTCAAATGATTGCGAGCGGCAATCGTTGGAATCAGGGGCGTGCACCGAGACTCAAACAGGGTATGCAACGCTAAAATAAAACTTGTCAGTTTCGGCATTATTTCGGTTATGCGAGGTATAAACATAGTTATCGTCGCGTCGGTGGACAACCGACCGAAACAGATATATTATATAAAATACTAGCTTTCCCCGTGGCTCAGCCCGCATCGGAATATAATATCGAGTAATCTTCCTATCGTCGATATCGTTCCGATTCTGTTTTCGTTTTAGGTTCCTATTTCACAGTTAGTTCTGATTCGGTCTCGATCCTTATTCCTATCCTGCGCCCCTCTCTTTTCTGATCGGGATATCGCTCTGGATACGGATCCTGTTTACGTTGTCGATTCCGGTTTCTTGTAAACTATTTCACGGAAACAAACTACTAGGAGGTGCTGATATTTTCTGGATTATTACATGGTTCAGAAAATATTCTGTGTGTTAAATTTGATTTAATCCTTTCAGCAGTTTTTTACGTAATTAGTTACAAACAACCGAAGGTCGTCACAAAATATCACACTTGCAATGTTATAATAGTAATTCTATTACCTATCCATTGATACTATATCTATAGTAAAGACAAAAACAGCGTACTACTCTATCGTTTGTTTTAATTTGCTGTGACTCTATTGTTATTAAGTCATTATTAACATAAAGTTATAATAGGATAACAGTTTTGCTCTACTTCACTCTCTCACACCATATCTTCATGTCCCATTCTCTCTTTCGAACCTCATCACCCACTCTAACACCGCTAAACGAAGCAAACAATAAGCATGGCCAATAAAATGAAATTAATGACACACTTTTAAATGTTCCAATTCTAAGGAGTCATATAGATAAACATACTAAACCATTGACAGTAAGCTGTATTTTATGTGATAATGAGTTCCATCAGTTTTTTAGATTTCATAAAAATAAGTTATGTCATTGTCGAGTTATAAATATTTAGATACAAAGATAAACAGACAGTTATATATTACAAAATTGTGTGTTCTATTAGTACACTAAAGTTCACTAAAATAAGTTTAGTTATCATTGAGCTGTAAAAAAGATACAAACGAACAGACAGACAAACAAACAAAGAGTGGCGTATGTCCGTTTCTTGGTGTTAAATTATTTCCGTACCAAATTTGATCAAAATCAGTACAGTGGTTTAGGTGTGAAAACATTCGCATTTATAACGTTAGTATAGATTGTGCGATGATACACCTCGGTGGTGGGGCGAGAATTTAATACATTACTTTTTTCTGGCAGAAAACTTTACAAAGGTACATAGAAATACATTTATACAGAAAAAAACAACGCAAAGTATTTACCTCTCTTCAATCAGAGATGTCAGTGTGGCCGTGGCTAGGAAAAATCGCTATCAACTTCTATTGGGTTATTAGATATATGAAATTTACTACGCTTGTAGACTAATAAAGTAAAAGATCGACGAGTACTCCGTCAATGTCCGTTCAAAATAGTTTAACGAAACGTGAACAGTTTTCCGATCTACTTCTTTACAGAAAATAAGTACTTACTTCTAAGCCGGACGTGTACATAAAGGTTGCCCAAGAGCCTGTTGAGCACGCATATGAAAAGGTTCTCTAGCGTGCTCATTTTGTTTTCAATGTCATGTTAATTACTCAGTGATATTGGATCTAGACTTCGTCTAGAGTGTAGTTATAATCTATACAAGGTCAGGCTTCCACGTTCCCTTAATATGTCTGTTGAAAATAAGTCATGCAAATTATCATTAGCAAAACAAAACTTATTGTTTATTCGGAACGTTATTTTACTACTAATTATATGTATAGTATATGTTTATTTCTAGACGTGTAAATATATATTTATCGATAAATACTAAGAGTTTAATTGCTTTTTTTTTAAAAATCTCCTTATATGTACACAATAAAAGCTACTTGATTTAGACGGATAGATTGTTTTTAAAGAGTACTTGATCTCATAAACTTTTAGGTGGTTTTCCGAAGAATTCAATGCTATAAAATATTTCACTAAAAGTTGTGCTATATGTTGACTTAAAGTTACATTTAAAACATTTTAATTTTTTATGACATATGTATTACTTAGCGATTTAGTTACACATGTTTTTTGTGTTCACTTTTCACCCTATGAAAGGAAATTCAAATTTTAAGGAATTTCGAATTTTTTGAAAATAAATTCTTCTATACTTGGATCGACTTCGATCTACGCCTGTGATTTTAACTTCCATGGGTGTAAGAGAAATTAAATCGACGATTTTTAACGTTGTAATCCTATACAGCTAGGAGACTTTGGGGAGGTAAATTTGCATTCGGTATTTGCATCATTTTTACAGTATATTTTGTCCTTACTGGTGGTGACCGCCAACATTTATCGTTTCATTTTATCAATTGTGTTATTAACATGATAAACTTGTTAATTAAATGACTTCTACCCAAGGACTGTTTTGTCTTCACGAGCTTTATTTTTAATTATTCCGGTACATTCGGACAAAGATGTTTTTATAGATGAAACATGGTACCAAATAAATAAAAAAGTTTTGATTCACCTCTACTAATCCATATTTAGTCCGATTTCTATATTTTAATCTTCTAATTGCTCATAAATTACTATTTTCATTGTAGACACGCTAAACAGTTCCATGCGTTTTCATTTCCCTACTTAATTCTCTTTAACTTCCCACCATTAAGAGATATAAGCTATATAAGTCGCGACTCCTGAAACACTCCTGTCGTAGTCGAAAAGGCACTTCGCGATAATTGCTCTCTCGTTCTCCAACCCTCGCTTTATTTGTGAAATTGCCCCGAGTCGACTCACGATGGAGCCGCATGTTATTAAATAATTGCCACGTAGCGAAATCCCATGAGTATCTTTGCAGCGTCACTGGTCATATACAATTATCGTCCAATGCTAATTAGACTATCATGTAGAATTGCTTATCATGTACACGTGTAAATAATTAGAAGAAAGTGCAAATTAAAAAAAGCTTATAGTTTTCTTTTTCCCTCGTCACAGAGCGAGTGCTTGTCTGTTTGGCGTGCGTGTGCGTGTTTATACATTGCTATCATAAACCTAACTATAATAGAATGTTGTTGTTGTTATGATGATAAGCTTAAGTCTTTGAAGAACCTTCACGGATCTATTATAAGGAATAAAGTAAGCAGCATTTCTCACTAAATAGTTAAATAAATTTCATAGACTCGAAAGTTTCATTTAAACTGTCTGTCACGAGAAATGAATATGATTAATTGGAAACCGAATCCTTATATTGATTCTCGATATGTTCATTGATTACATTAATTTGAATCATAGGTTCAACTCTCTTTTGAATGTCATGATTGAGCTTCATTGCCACAAAGAACGTCACCGTAGTAAATGTCCTTACAATTTGAACTTTACTGAATTATCTAAATTAAATATTTTTAATAAAACACTTTAATAAACTACATTGGTAGGTACGATTTCTGCAAATTCGCTTAAAAGATTTACTTAATAAACACCGTTATTAATTTTGAGTGTGACACAAGAACAAGTATTCAAGATGTGATAATATACGAAAATCCATTAATATTATTGTTGCCATTATTTGATTTCGTTCACCAATTTTATCAAATTAAACGGTCACCCGAATATATATATATATATATATATATATATGTATAGATATATATTTTTTTGCTTCTTGAACGAGATTAATTGCAATGAAACTTAACTCAACAGCCAGAGGTTTCGTTAAGTTTTAATTACGGAGCTGCCAAATTATTTAAAGTTATTGCTTTCTCTTTAATATTATAAAGTCTGAACTTGCGCCTCTACTAAATTTCATCAGGGTATGTAACTAGATGGTTGATCTACTGTATTGAAATGTACAGGAATAATATTACAACACTCGCATTAGGAACAGTACTCATAATTGTACTCAAGTCGCCTATCGCTGCTCAAGCCTCATACCCCACTACTGATTTATACATGGAAAGTTAATTTATATATAGTATTAAGTTAATAAAGATGTTTCAAAAGTGACTGTCACCGTGGACGACATCAACAATTACGAAATAATTACTTTTTCTTTTTGATGGTTTTGGTGACTGAATAATATCCATTGTTCACAATATTTCACGAAATAATGTACGCAATTCATAGAGAAGTAGTAAATAAATCAGTGTTTTTTTTCGTCATAAAAACGTTGCTGACTGTACGAGCCCATTATAAGTTCATTTAGTAGGTCGCTCCCGTAACTTTGCACAGGTTTAGTATTTCCATTTGCCCAAACAAAGCACAAATATATTTACAAATTCTAGTTGACTGGGTCATTTTTAAAGGAAACACAGTTCGCTTACACACATAATTTAATAATAGTAATAGTATTATTCAAAATTGTACCTGATATAGTTTATTAAGTAAATACTTTACGTAGTTTTAATATGTAGGATTATAACAACAATAACTCCTAAATATTACTAAAAGGTAGTAATATATAGTAGTCGACTAATATGAATTGGAATTGTAGAGTATGTTTTTTCGACCCAAATACAACTTAGTATAGGAGCATGCCAGAGTCTTCGAAATGTCGCCTAATTTTAACATATAATTATATAGTTAGTAGGCTACGTATTACAAAGCTATCAGGACCGAGAGTGGGATCGGAAGCGAGACCACGATCGGGAGCGGTTAGAACTGAGTGTAGAGCAGGGATTAAAATTACAACGATTCGAGATTGGAACGGAGCGTAGAACTGAGATAGGGTAAGTGTGTCGAACTGGGTACACGCGTATGGAGCGCTTAACGGCCCGTTTTTGGTTTTGCTGATCACTTGTGTATTTCGTAGAAAGCGGCGCCTCGCCAACTTAGGTCGTCGAAATAATACCTATGAACACTAGGTGTCTATAGAGGTGCAGAGCTTCACTTCCGATATGACGACACGTATGCTATGTACTATGGTGGACTATATACTACGTACAGTAGCTGTACTGAGCAGGTGCATGTGCAGTACTGAACCGGTGTAGGCAAGTACAGGCAGAATGCAGCATTATATTATTTTTCATTATTTTTGGATTCGTCTTTCAGGCAGCGACCAATTAATTGCATGGGGTGAATGTGGAGCAATTAAATGGAACCGGCTCGTTCGTGGATCTTCTACACCCTGTTAGGGATGCAGGAGCCTATGGCCTGGACCCCAGCTTCTTCTCGCAGAGAACACCGTCCTTGCGGGTCATTGGGTCGGCGACTGATGTAGTCTGCTATTGGGTATCTACAGGCTGGAACTGGCATGTGCGGTTGAAAATAACCGCGCGCCGTCGGGCGACCTCCGAGGTTGAGTCGATCGGCGGAGAGGCGAGCGTAGTCAAGTCCACTGTGCCGCTCGGGTGTGTGTCGGTCATCGGCGATCCGTACGACAGGAGTTCAGACATCCGACTACAGCTATCTCGACGACACGATGGTGGTCCAGACATCTTCGCTCTCACTAGAGAGCGACGTCTAGTCTTCCTTTCAAGGTGTAGTATTATTTTTTCTTCTTCTTCTTAATGTATGGTGTCACTTTTTTTTTCTTCGGAGTTCTCATTTGTTTGGAGGTTGTGCGTGAAGGTTTCATTTTTTTTGTATTCCTTGCGGTGCGAAGGGGAAGGAGGGGAAAAACCCGTTATGGGCAGTTCGTGCGCCCGGGCGCACGGGGTGTGTCCGTCACGCACGGACTAAAAACCCCCTGAAAGACCCTTAAAAAGTGTGTAGTGGAGTACGTGGTAAGAAACCGCGAGAGTTTTAGGCCCTTAAATTACTGAATTTAAATTTAAAATTATAAAAATGACCTATATTCATTACGTGAAGACGTAATGTAACATTGCTGAATTAAATTCGGAATTGAATTGACCATCAATAACAGAGTTTGACAGCTAACCGCGACGCTGAGCAAGACCCGTCCCCAAAGGTTGCTGCTGGTCAACATGCGGTCGCCCTTACGTAGTTAATGGCAAACCATTTATGCGTCTAAAACACGCGAAATAACTAAAATAGCGATCGGTGTCTGGAGTGTGAAGCTGCGGGAGCGCTCCCTAGGCGCAGAAACCGTGAGCGGGCTCGGCGTGCAGACGGTGCGATAGCCGGAGTATATCACTGGGACGAGCGCAAACGTGGCTTAACTGTGGCCGCACGATGAACACTGCGGGGCATCAAACACACTCATACACGCGTGGACCCTGACACTATGGAACGCGGCTTGAAGGAACACTGATGCACAGTAACACACTAAATTAAACGGGTGGTACAGTGCACTGGACCGAAGGCGACTGATCACGACGGCGGAATAATCAGAATTATTCATTTTAGTCGCGGGTGCAAGCGCAAAACCAACATACCCCCGGGGCACGCACCATTGCGCATGCGCACGAGAAGGAGAGCGGGCATCTGGCATGAGGAAGAGGCAATCGATAAGGGTGAGCAGATCCGGCCGCGCACGTCGCCGACCGCTCATCTACGGCTAGTAACACGAGTCAGCAGTCCGCTCCATACGGCCATAACAGTTTCCACTTGAGCGCCATGCGCATGGAGCGGTCATTCTGTACGCCCAGGTATTGCACCTTGGTCTGCCAATCCACGTCTTGTCCCCGGAATCGTAGTTTCGGTGGTATGGTACGCTGCTGGCCGGTCAGTATGGCGGCCGTCTTCGTAACATTTACGACAACACACCATTTGTCCAGCCAGTCTGGCAATAGGTCGAGTACTCTCTAGAGCTTGGCCATAGCCAGGTCAGCACAAAGGGATGATGAGAGGTAAGCAATATCATCTGCGTATAGCGCGAGTACGACGTGCTCCTCCCAGTCCTGTAGTGGGTCTGCGAGAATGGGGATATCATCGGTTTACACTCCATATAAACACGGAGACAGTCAGCTGCCTTGTGGTACTCCGGCGTGGATGGGTCGTGGATCCGAGGTCGCGTCCCCGACCACGACGAAGAAGCTGTGACCTTTGAGGAACGACGCTACTGTCCGCACAAGCGCAGACGAGATTTGCGTATTCTTTAAAAATTTGTACAGCAGCCCGGGGTGCCACACTCGGTCGCACGCCTTCTCGATGTCAAGGAAGATTCCGACGGTGCGACGACCCCGGTTGAGTTTCGGCGGCCATATGGTGGAGGACTCTTGCCTGCTGGAGCGTAGTTGAGTGTCCACTGCGAAACCCAAACTACTCCCGTCTAGGAGTCAAGTGGCGGTGCAGGCATCGCAGCGCGATACGCTCGAACAGCTTGACAATGTGGGACAGCAGCATGATCGGCCGTTGGTTCATCGCGAGTCGGGGATCCTTGCCTGCCTTCGGAATGGCAATGACGCGGCTCATCTTCCAGTTTCTCAGAAAGTGTCCGGTCCGGAGTATGCCGCTGAAGAGCCTGATCATCGCCACCATGGCCCTTCTAGGCAGCTGTCTTATAGCAGCAGTCTTATGGCAGCAGTCAGGATCGCGTCGGGTCCCGGAGCATTCCGTTTTGGTAATCGGGCGATCATTTTGATCGTCTCCGCTGGGGATACAAAATAGTCCCCCGGTAGCGGTGGCACCGGGGCCGTCAGGATTTCTTGCACCTGGCGTTCCACTTGCGCATCGTGTGATGCTGTTTTTCTGGTGTATCCGATGGTGAATGTGGAGTAAATTGTTCCTCTAAGTCCTCCACCAGAATCTCCTCCCGATCCTTTGCAGAATAGTGGCGCGTCCCTGTCCTGTCGAACAGAGGGCACACTGGGACTGGAGCTTGGACATCGTTCGCGTATCTTCCACACCCCTTTTCTTGCGGGTGCAGGTGCGGAACGGAGGACTTGTGTTGCCTCATGCCCGGGCGTCTTCTCGTCGGGGAGACGACCCTGACGGTCCAGTGATGATGGCCCCATTTCGGAGGTCCAAACTTGAAGAATTCCTGAGCCAGCCGGAGATCTTCCACACCCTTACGCTTACGGGTGCAGGTACGGGACGGAGGACTTAATGTTGCCTCATGCCCGGGCGTCTTCTCATCGGGGATATGGCCCCAACGGCTCAGGTGGCAATGGACCCTTTTCCGGGGGATCCTTGATGATGGTGTCTTTCCGGTGTCGTCGCCGAGCCACCCGCGAGGGCGCGTGCGTCATCGCGCATGCGCAAACCGGCAGGTGAAGGAGGCACCCGGCTTGATGAGCAGTACTCGACGATAGGCTACAGTTCAAGCCGCGCACACAGCCGACCGCCGCTCGTCGGACGTCGATGGACCGCCTACCGCAGGTCAAGGCAGCACGCATCGGTGACCCGTCTCGCGTAGATCTAACCGAGCGCGCCGCCGACCGCTGATCAGGCTATCCATGCATTGAACAGCAGTAGTCAAAGCAGCACGCGTCAGCAAGCTGCTGCCTTCATACTTCTCGCTTTAGGCCCTTGTTAGGGTGGTCAATCCAATCGGCGAGGAGCACCCCGAAGCGTCGGTTCGCAATTAAAGCAATTGTTCCCACGACAACCGGGCAGGCATCTCGCCGGCATCGGACACATCCAGCATCCCCGAGCGCAGGGGACGGCCGTGCCAGTGCGTTGTGCACGTCCGTGGCGACCACGGTGCCGAGCCACCTGCATTTTAATAATTAAAATGCGGCGACATCAGCTTTGGTGCAGTGAGCTTCCAGGGTCTCAAAAATTGAGGGTAGTCGTAATACTACGCAGGTCGGTCCGGGGTGCGGCGCGCATGTTCGGCAGCACACACGCAGCACTGTGGGCATCGGGCGCGACCTCGATGGCATTGCCAGAGGTGCTCGCGATGTCGATCGCATTTGCGGGAGACGTCATCTGCGGTCCGATCCCGCTGCGCCGCGCCGAGGCGAGCGTCGCGGGCCGCTGCCGGGCGTCAACTGTGTGTGCCGAGACAGCTATGCTATTTTCTGACATCGATCCCGGGCCGTACCTTAACGAACGCCGCTATTCGGCGTCTGTGAACGACTTCCATCATTGATCGGCGGCCCTACCAATAAGAGAGCCGCCTTTTGGAATGCATTTCGGAAGTAAAACTCATACAAACTCATTATTTACAAAATAAATTTATATGCGCAAACTATTCTACAATGCACATTTCCACCATAAATTGCACCGAAAAAGGCTATGTTTCCTGTATATTACTTACAAGTTCGAAAATCTCCTTTAGGAACTATATGGACTAAAATAAAATAGTGAGTATGTTCACGCCGTTTGTACGCCGGAGTGTGCTGGGATTTTTCGTCGCGAACAGTACGATTGTGGAACCGAAGATCGAATCCTAGAGCAAAGTCTGAATGAAGATTTGGAGTGAGACCGAGTTTGGGTGTAATGTTCTTCATTTACAATGGCGAAGGCAAGACATCTATTATATTAATAGAATTAATAGGTAATACAATTCAAACAACTTTACTTAATTTACGTTTTATACAGCACAATTTCCACGCCTCGTGGCCTCGTGAATGTTCCAGTATTATTTAGTACTCGTATTCCATTTTAATTTATGCTTTAGAAATGAGATATAGGACACCGCTTTTCATGTAGCATTTGAAATAAACATGTATCGATGAAACGTCGTTCTTGATTTCGACTTTATAAGCTTTCATCTTACAAATTTCACAAAATAATTTATTCGTACGTTAACTATTAAAATCTTATCAAAATTTAAGGTTAAATAACATCTACCCCGAAAAGGCCATCGATTTCCATCTTTGTATCAAATTTTATACTTTCTACGACAAATGGTATTTGTTATTATTGACTTGATTTACATTGATAATGATGAAGGTCTTATACTATTTTACCGTTGCATTGTAATACCTGATATTCGTTTCGAACGCTTAATGCCTCTTTATAAGGTCAAAACGAGGATTATGTTCAGTAGTGTTGTTCGATGAACAGTTCTCGACCACCTTTAACCAATGTTATTTAAACTGCCATTTCCTATTAGGTCTTTCGTCCACCCAGCGGGTACCGTCCGACCCTGCTGCTTCCGGTTCATGGTTGCCAATGAACATTTTCTTGTCAGTGATTATTGGTTCTTCGAGCTACGCACGTGACTGCTTCCGCCACTTTGACTTGCCGATTTCATGAGCTTTTGTTCTTCTGCATATGCCTTATTGTAATTGTGATTTGTATTCTTATCCGTACACTCGGGTTTATTTTTATTTAAAACAATTTTAGACATATCTACATAAAATAACATTCCAAATAATGTGTTTAATCGTATACATTTTATTATCTATATGAGTTCAATTGAAAGCTAGTAAGGGAAATTACAAAATACACTTACATTTTTTTTTCGTATCAAAATTATTATTTTCTTTGAACATCTTGTACACATTTGCATCTAGTCGGAATGTTCAAAAAATATACAGACTATGTACGCCACATGGCTCGACCGAAGCAACGACCTGCACAAAGGAAAATAACTGTAAGTCCAAAGCACCGTCTACGTCGGCGGGATCCCGGCGCGGCCGCGGTCTGCGGGAGTTTCGACGAAATTTCAAAACGGAAAGCGGCCACAATAAATAATGTAACTTTCTTTGTGAATTTTCCCTTAGACGCTTTGTAATAGCGACGTTGCGTTTTGTTACTGTGGAAAAACATTTTGTACTAAAGGATTAGCTCAGTGAAATGGGTGTTTAAGAGCGGTGTACATTTCGAAGCTTACTTTGTTAGCTCTGTATTGTACTAACTTTATTACAATTGTAATGTGAAACACAATATCCAAGTTTAATACAAAGTTAAACGCTTGTGTGCAAAACCATATACTGACAAATTATTTAGAATTCATTAGACTAATGTAGTCTTTATTTATTTTCAAAGGAATTATCGTTTTGTATATGGTGGTTTACGACGATAAATATCCTTAGCCAGCCATTTCGAATCAGTATAATGATATCGGTTCGGTTCGTTTTGACATCGGTTTGAGCCAATAAAGTAAATATCACTAAATACTATAAAAATAAAGCCATCATCCGCGTCTCTCTATCGGTTCGTGTTCTTAGTTCTCGTAAATCACACGACAGATTTTAATATAAATTTTCTATTATTTAAAGAATCGCTTTTTAAAGTATAGACAGGTCCACGTTTTATAATCAAGACGTAAAAAATATACTTTCGGACCTAACATTGCTAATTCTTGAATTGAATTAAGAAATACATTGTCATGTGTTTTTTTTCTGAAAGATAACCCACAAAAATCAATTTTATCTTTAGCACATATAAAGGGTCAAATTGGCGTAGTTTACTGTTACAGTAATCGTCAACCGATTAAATTTGTCAGTTACATTGGCAATGCAATGTAATTTAAAAGTGCCTCTTGCAACTTCTAATATATAAAATTAATCAATCAATATCTATGTTTTTTTATGATATATTTTTACGTCTATAGGCTCGGAGTCGATACATTTTTTTAATTGAAGTCTTTAATTTTTTTATGCATTGCTGTTTAACAGTTAATATGAGCAGTATTCGCTCAGCACCACTTACTTACAATTTTTTCCCCTATTAAATCTACTTACATATCTTTTTATTTTTTTTGGGGGCCGGTCTTGATCTCGCTTTGCAGCACCTGTTCGCAGGGTTGACGTCGAGGCGGCCACCGCTCAACTCGATCATATTTGAGGGAGTCGACTGATTCGGTTTCCCCGCCACCACGAGCCAGATCATTAAGTATCTGATCTTTTTTTTTGTATTTTTTTTCTTTTGCCATGAGTCATAATTACTACTTACTTGCTACATTATATATTGCATGCCTAAAGGGCAAGCGTAGGTATGCTTCTACTGTCGCCTGAAAATCCCGTGTAATCACGATAACTAAAAAACTATTTAACTTTTAAACTTAATTTCTTTTTCAATCTCATCACTAATCGAATGGAAATAACTTTATTGAAAATCATAGCTTGATATAGTACCGATTAGCCGTAATTAAATTTTTTAACTCGTAGTTATTTATGTTTTGATCTGTCATTTCGCTTAAATATCTGAAATGGAGATTGAAATGAATGTTTTATGTTTTTGTAATTGCCTACAGATGGCGGTAGTACTATTAAAAATAAAACAACTATTTTCGCCCGAGGATCAGCTGTACGATTTAGTACAACTGCGCTTTAAGTCGCGCGCGCAATGCCCGGGTTTAATTCTGTACTAGAATTTGTTTTTTTTTTATTCAACTTTAATTACTTTCAAACGTTTGAACTAACTCCAAAGTTATTTTAATGTAATTAGTAATACTTTTATATTAACAACAATTATTGTATATTAATTTTAATTAGTGAGTTCGGGAAAGTTTTGAAGAACTTAAAAAAAGGATTTTTGGTGAAAAGCTCATATATTATCATTAACCTCTAATTTAAATAACATACGTATGTCACGAGCGCTTAAGGCATGCACATTTGGTTTTACCAAATTTCTTAATAGTTTACAAAGGCCTAACCGATAATTTTATTCTTGCAAATTCAATTTATTACTCACACATATCACTAATATTTTTTACATATATACATTTATGTGGCGTAAGACAGAAGGATACAATTGCCACCACGGCGTGTGATACACTATCGTGTATTTTATGTTTCGCCGCGATCCGACCGATGACAATTCCTTCGTATGTCAGGTCCTGTGCCTCGTGGATGGTCAGGACACTTGTCCCTTCTCCCTTTCCGAATCCCTGGATGATAAGGGATTCTTTCTCTACCTGTGTATATGTTAGGTTGAGTGTGTTTGGGAGATCTTTCGGGATGTTCGCGTCACTGTATCTCTCCATCCGCAATGACCGGACCCGAATCACGGATGAGTATATACCACTATATACCTCGTTAAGGGCATATGCTACATCCATTGGGTTTCTGTAGGTGCAGAGCAGTTCCTTTGTGACTGTTGCCACCAGGTTTGGTCGAATGTATTGCATTTCGAAGAAGTTCAGCCTATCGATGAAGGGGGAGTTGGTTATCTGTGGAGATATCTGTGTGGTTAGTTAATTAGTCAATCAATATCAATATCTCTATGCGTTCGTGCATCGTGCATTCGACTGAGTTGAAACTTTGGTGAGTACGTGTCAACGGAAAACATTCTGAAAGAAGAAACTAACATTTGTTCTCGATTTCGTCCTAATATTAGTGCCGTGGAAATAAAACATTGTACCAGTTCTAAAAACTCTTGCACTAATAGAAAGCTATTAATAAGTTAAACGCACCTACAGATGGACGGTTAAGCAGATCCTCATGTTTTGTATAGTTTATTCTATGTTATTGCAATATTGAAAATAATGCAATAACATAGAAATAAGATATAATGCAATGAATCACACTTCCGTAAAAATCTTCAGTTAACTTGAAAGAAATAATAAATATTTTATATAACATAGTAATTAATTATCAAAAATGAAATTTTAAGGTAAACCCATTTCCTGAATAGATGGAGACAAAATCTTTAATAAATGGACGGATTTTTTAAATATATTTTTTAATGTATTAGTTCATTATTACATTTATAGCATTATAATGTAAATGCGAACATAACTATGTGACACGTACCTTATTTTTTTTTATTTATTTACATTAGTAAGACGAATTTACCGGTTGTCTGTCACATGCTTGCTTGTGGTGATGTTCTAAAGGCGAACCGTCGTGTTGTCGAATTAAAATATTTCTCTAAATAGCTATAAAAAATAGTATTTTACATAATTTTTTTTTAATAAGATATAATAGGTTATCTAAATAATATCAGTCCATCTTTTGGTGTATTTACCCTACCCTCGAGTAAATAATAGGTCACTAACGTTTTCTCCCGTTTAGTCAGAGTCGTAACCGTGATCGGTGGTAGCAATTGGATTGGAGAGGGACAGACACCAGAAGCGAGGGCGAGATTGGGAACAAAATCGAGAGTTTAACCGGTATCAATCAGAATTAAAAGTGTGACGGGGAACGGAATGGAGAACACTACCGCGATCAGAATTTAAAACGCGATTGACAGCAAGATCTGTTGATATAATAGACGAAGAAATTTATTACATGTCGGTGTGGACGAAGTCGCGAGCGGTAAGCGAGTATGTTATAATTCATTGTTGCGCTAGTGAAATACATATAGCTGTCTGTGGACTCGTGTGTTTTTTTACAACACTTATTAAATATTTATTGTTAAATAAATATTTAAAACGAATATCGGCTTCAACGCAATTCGTAACTTATTGATACAACTGTATTATAACATTCTAGGCTTTCATTTATTATTTTACGTATTTGAACTAGTTTAATCTTACCTTCAATCATAAAATCTTATACTCCGTCTCGGTTATAGCAGCTATAAAGATATAACAACAGTCGTACCCCGAGTATGTACACTTCGCTATCATAAACGTAAACAGGAATTATTAATTAAATTAAACTATTTAAACGATCCTGTAAACCGGAAAGTGCGCCCGTGAACGCCCTCCGCCCCTCCCCACTGCGCTGCTGTGAAATTACTGCTTTATTGTTACGGTTTTGAATCTTATTACTAGTGATAAATTCTTATACGTTACATCCAGGGTGGGTCGACGACCTCACGCGTCGAAAGCGTTGCTGTTCGTATTGCCGGCACTGATTGCGTGCTGCAGTTGTCGGAATTTATTGCAATGATCAAAAAGCAACTGAAAATTATGCAACGTGATTATAATCGACAATCGAAGTACTCGATCATCATTTAATTAACGAAGTGATGAAAAAGTGGCGTTGTCGGCGTGCTCTGACTTTTCGCTCGGTGTGTCGACAACTCCCTTCCCACTCGTTAGTCTGCAACGTGTCGTTTCCTTTGGTTTGAGTCGCACATGGCGATTACATCCGAACGCAGTGAATCATTTCATGTTATTTATTGGGCCTGACACACACACACACACACACACACACACACACACACACACACACAGCCATCAATCGGAAAATGGTAACAATAGATTCGTAGGACCCTAAAACTTCAAGATCACGCACATGCACACGGCTATATCATAAAACAAGTATTTATTTTGTGGCTATACCCACGCTCACCTACCCAACACATACGTGCGCATGTGCATACGTACGCAGGCTAGCACGTGCGTTTGCATGTAGGCAAGTACGCACGTACACACGCACGTTCGCACGTATACACATGCACGCACTATGGTATGCACTCACAGATGTTGTTTTAGTAACATTTTCGAGGAGTAAACTAACTTAGAGCGACCAGAGAGTAGTTGGTCAACGCCGCCCATGGACACTCGCACCTACAGAGTAGTCATAAATGCGTCGCCGGTCTCTCGGCTAGGAATAGGACATCCGATGGATTGATGGATTGATGAACTAGCGAGGGGTAACGGAAGGGAACTCGCACTTTCTGAGTGAAAAGTAGCAGAAGTTGTTACTTCATGTCTGCATTCTGTACCAACATGAAAATGAACTGGTTCTAACGGTAAAATACTGTGGTATTTCACAGTCAAATTCATAACAGCATTGATCTACACTCTAAAAAGCGTTATCAGCATTTAACAGAATTTCAAAGTTAAGTTGATGTGATATAAAACTACAAATGGCGCTATATCTGTATGTTATGTATTTATTGTCGGATATAAACATAGGCAACTAGAACTAGAAAAACAACGAGCGAATCTAGATTGCTTAGGTTGTTTTTGTAATATTGTAGTAATGTATAAAATAAATAACCTCTAGAAAAATGTATTCGAATGATTTTACTGCACGATAAAAATTGCAAAAGTTATTAACAAATTAAGATGAAAAAAAAGGTATTTCGTTTTTTGGCAATTGCTTAAAAACTAAGTATTAATAGTCCAAATGACAATTATATTTTTTTAGAAAACTAACTATATGTAACAAAAGAATAAAAAAAATCTTTTTGTATTTATTACTCAGAGATACAAAAAAAAATTGTTATTAATTTTATATACATGGTTGTTTTTGTATTTTTTTAGTTTAAGAAAAAAATATAATGGTCATCTGAATTTGTTTATAACAAATTGTCAACTTGATAAACAATTAAAAACATTATAAAAAAAAATAAATTTTGTTACTTTTCTTAGAAATGGCAATTATGACTTACAGAGAAGAAATAATTTCTCAACTAATTATTTAAACGATAAAAATGTTTAAAAACAGTTTTATACAATAAAAAATTTTTCAAGAAAAATGGATATGGTTAAAAAATTTTTTAAGAAAATTTTTTTTTATCATAATTTTTATATGAAATCAAATTAGTAAGAAAAAACCTTTTCAAAATATAAAACTAGTCCATTGGTTCAAAAACAAAACGAATGGCGAAAAAAAAATTTTTATAGTTAAATAATGCCTCTATAAAATGTAAAAATAGTTATAACTCAAGATTTTATTAAAAAGGTTTTTAACAACATTTTTGAGGATTTCCATTTCTGTTTTTTAATATTAAAATATTTTAATAAACAAAATACATAAACTTAAGACACTTTTATAACGTGGTCTTTTTATGTATAAATATAAGAAGAACTCCAAGATGCCAAAAATTTATAGGCCTATTATTTAAAATTTTGTATCGTTTTTTTTTTGTAAAAATGAAAGTCCATGAAAAATTACTCAGTTAACAATTGTATAGCCGTTTGAAAAATCAACAAAAATTTTTTTTCCAAGAGGACTTTATTCTTTGAAGTGTTCTGATGATAACATAATTTTTTTAAATTATAATATTGATCTTTAATCCTATCTATTTCACCCCACTTCAAATCACTTGGGCTCCTTTCTACTTGACTTTTGCGAACAACACAACCTGGTGATCAGTAGCACGTGGGTCGCAGATCATGCAAGGTAACTTGGCGCTCTGAACAAAGGTCATCACAAATTGACCATATCATTACAGAATCATACAATGGCGCCAAATTCGAATACATAAAAGGCTACTGGACAAATAAAGTTACACAAAATCATCTTCGGAGAAATAACGAAAATGGCTAAAATAAATACGCCACCGAATAATAGAAAGCGCGCAACCAGAGAAAAAAATAATCCATCAACATACCGTTTTTGGAACTTCGACTATACGCTGTTAAACCAAGACAGTATATCAAAAAAATATGAAAAAAGCGTTGAAGATAAAGTCTTGACTACAATATATCAGCATGGGCAGAACCCACTTGATTGGAACCAGCTCACTGAGATACTAAGATTATCGGTTAGACAACACTTGAAGTTCAACAAAAACAAATCGAAAACCAGCAGACTCGCTCTAGCAAAATTTACGACGGCAAAATTTTGGAAGAACAGGTCTCCCAAAGATCCTGCCATGATACAGAACTTCAAGGACGCCAGGAAAGAACTACTGGACCTACAAGAAAAAGAGGATGAAGAGCAATGTCAACACTTTTTCGCACAGATGCACAGAGTTCGTAGATCCCGACGAATGAAAATGACATATGAATTTCTTAGAACTTTCAAGAAGCGGACTGGAAGAAAACAGCCAAAACGGTTTATACCCATATCTACATGGACTTATGAACTGCACAAAGTCAAAAGCCCAGAGTTCAGAATTTCACAAAGTGACAAAAAAGCAAATAAATCACCGTCTACCGACACTATCCACAACATCATCAAACAAATGAAAAAAGGCACAGTACCAGGCCCGGATCAAATGGTTATTGAACTATACCAGCATGCGCCAAAAGTATTTGTAAAACAAGTTACAAAAATCATCGGAAAACCCTGTGAAAACAACTCCTTTCCACAAGAATGGGTGGAAACAATTCAAATTCCAATCCCCAAGAAGGCTAGACCACAATCCGTGAATGATTATAGAACGATATCAATCTGCAACACAGGCTACAGAATTTATGCCACTTACCTCTTAAAACTTTTAGATGAAGAAATCAAGACTATGGGCAATTATCAAGCGGCCTTTATGAGGTACAGATCGACGGACGATCACATATTTGTAGTTAGACGAACTCTGGATGAAAAATGAAAGGCAGGTAAGCCCGCGTATGTACTGCAACTCGACATTGAAAAAGCATTTGATTCGGTAGACTTTTGTGCTTTATATGATATTCTGAGAACAAGGGTCAATACTACTTTAGCCGACAGAATCATGTCTTGTCTTAAAGAACATACGTCAATCCTATGGTTTGGACAAAAAACCTAAAGTATCACCAAAGGAAAAGGGGTCAAACAAAGATGCCCACTCTCACCTCGGCTTTTTACCATTGTGTTGGACGACGTTTTAAGAACTCTAGAGGAGTTAGTCAGTGAAGTAAGATTGGATCAGGATGCAGAAATTAATCTCCCCGTCATATTGTCATTCGCAGACGATATTATCATTATAGGTGATAGTACCACAGTTATTACTAATATAATGAAGAACTTAAAAGAACTCCTAATTACAGTGGGCTTAAAACTAAATGAAACTAAGACAAAGATGCTAGTCAGAGATCCAGTCAACAAGAGCATAGCCAAACAAACACAGGAAATGAACGGAGTCCTAATCACTCCCGTGGACACCATTAAATATCTGGGTACGTACCTGACCTTAGAGCTGAGTCGAAGAGACACGATAAAGGCAAGATGTAAACAGGCAATCCGCAATGCGAAAGGTCTCATTCCCTTCATCAAAGAAGACCAAAATGCACTGGAAAATCGCCAAGTTAATTTACAAAATGGTAATTTCTCCCTCCATGACATACGGTCTGAACGTAGTGGCATTAACCAAATCAAATAGAACAAGACTGAGACAGTATGAAAGAGAGATTCTGAAAGATATGTTGCAAGCCGCAAGAAATCAACCTAAACTGAAAACACAAGAAATCCTCGAAGGAAAAAATTACCAAAATCATCAATGTTAGAAGAATATGTTACTACGGTCATCTACTAAGAAGAGACTAACCCCACATACTTAACTCTGCTCTAAGATATACTACAACAGAGAGAAAAGTTGGACGTCCTATTTATACATGGGAAGATTCCTTCGACAAGATCTCAATTATCACAATAGGAACCAAGAGGAATGGGACACATTAGCTTAGAACAAAATAGAAATGAAAAAAGCCGCGGATGAACTATACCAACTCCCAGAAACGGACACCGAAAGCTCTGCACCGAGTGAAGAAAATGAAGAATGGAAGACAAACGGGAAAAACAAACACTCAGATTTCTTATACATACAAACGCTATACAATGGGAACCAAGAAGAACAAAACAAATTAAAGACTAGGAAGGTTGTGGACGAACTATACCAACTCTCACTAGCACCAAAAGTTTATCTAAGCAAAGAAAATGAAGTATGAAGATTAACTGAGGAAACAAACTTTAAGAGAAAAAGGCTATCTTAGAACACATGACTTATCACAACAAAATTAAAGGGAATAGGCCACATTAGCAATGAGCAACGTAGAAACTAAAGATTACGGATGAACCACACCAATACCAGAAGCAAACACTGAAAGCTCTACACCAAGCAAAAAAACGGAGAACGGAAGACAAATGGAAAAAACTTGCCCTTTCCTACTGTATTTATTGACACGTTATAGTATCTATTACCCATACTTAATCCAATTTCTGGCTAAAGGTTGCACGAATACCGGCTGGCTCTACAAACTCCCGCCACTCCTAATCCAGAATAGAATCTACACTCCCCCCGATATTTACGCTCCCTTCGGTGTATCGGGACTTGTCCCTTTCAGTCGTTGCGACTGGCTGAAGGTCGAGCGATGATGATGATTATAATATTGATCTTTAATCCTATTAAAAAAATATTTTATGTGATAGACTCTGTGGAGCGGTAGCGCGACCATGCTGTATCGGCCGCACGGAGCCCTATTTTCAGCACTAAATTAAAATTATAAACAATGAACGTAGAGTTTCGGGATTTAAAATCTTTTTTAGGAAATTTTCTCTTCTTCATGAATCTCTTTTTTAAATTTCTTAAGTATTAACAATTTTTGAGTAATTGCCAAAAAACGAAATACCTTTTTTTTCATCTTAATTTGTTAATAACTTCTATAATTTTTATCGTGCAGTAAAATCCTTCGAATACGTTTTTCTAGACATCATTCCGATTCCAATGAGCTATCTCACATATTTTTAGGACCTTTATCAAGGACTTAATTTTTTTTTACAATTTTAAATAATAAATAAATAAAAATAAATTTATTTTCAAATTTACAAGATTTTGAACTTGTCGACTAGACATTCAAGCGACGTTTCTGTCGCTTAGTTACATTTTTGGATCGTGTTTATTTTCGAGGAGCAGAATATATTTTTAGAAGGATTTATAATACAATGCATGTTTTATATTAATGGCCGTTAAGGCTTTCGAATGTATAGCAAATAAGGAAAGAGCATGACTGAAAAAAAACAGGTATAAGTTTCCGTTTCCCGTGAGGTGCGATCGAGTCTGGTAAAGCAAACGGACCAATGGACGAGAAAATAGGATCGACTATTGCTTAAATATCGTAATACGGTGGGCTGTCCCCGGAATAATTAAATTCGGGAGTCGTTGATTCGAAGCTTATCAAATTTACTGCGTCGTTTACTCGAGTTTAAGGTCCTTAGATTGCTCCGTATTGTTTTATATTCCTCTTAATTCAAAGAACCTTATTTATTGATACTCGTGACCTTAACGTTTTGTGTTAGTGCCTTAATAAAATTTATACTCAAAAAGTGTCATTACACAGTTCGAATAAACTTGGAATACTAATTGAGTACTTATTCGTTTTTATCCGATCACGGCGAGTTAAAAAAAAGGGGATTATGATTTTAATAGTTTGTAAAGTGTGTGTATAACAATATATTTATCTGTTGTAACGGAGCTCCAAGGCTATTTAATACCAAGATATAGACAATTATTGTGACTTGCTTTAAAAGCCCGCGTATTATTATGTTAAATCAGATAAGGGAAATACAACTTGCACAGTACGGTAAGCAACAAAAAAATACATAATTCACGAAAGTATCGGGTTTGTTATCAAACCAAATTCATAGATTCCGAAAATATAAAGTATATATATAATGATTTTTTTTTTGTTTTCAATTTCTATACATCTTTCTTTCATAGGTTACAAAATAACACTTGAAATACGTCATCATTTTTTGCGAATTTACACTTTACCGCTCGTTCGGAAGGCAGTTTTCCCTCAAGAAGAACGATCAAGAAACTTAAGGGTAGCTCTTTTCTAATTTGCTCATACATAGCCAAAACAAATACAAAACTAAGTCTTGTATATCTACAGGAACCTTATTGAATATGCGCACACAGAGCTCTCTAAATGAATTTGTGACTTTACTTAGCCGAGTAACATATGAAATTAGTTTATTTTTATTTCTGGTATTAAGTCTATGTGACTATTATTTTTTAAATAAATTTTCATAGATAAATTGAGATGCCAGAGTTAAGATTTCAATTTTCTTAAATTTATTTCTAAGAGATGCACAAGGTACGAGTTTGTAAATCGCGCGAACGGCCCGCTTCTGCAGCACGAAAATTCTATGAATATCCGCGGCGTTTCCACAGCAAGATGCCATACGACATCAGACTATGGAAACAGCCAAAGTTCCAGTCTGCTAGATACAAATAAAAATATTAATACAATATAAATCGATCCGGAATGCTTTTATGATTATGTAGGTCACTTAAAAGTGGCAAATGAGAATGTAAATTAATAAACTAAAATCCGACTAAAAAACGTAACACAATATGTAAATATAAAACAACGTAACTGTTTTCTTTGAACCAGCGGTTATTGAATTGTGAGGTCATAGATGACGTGTATAGATTTGATCTGTGAATTAAATTGTAAGTGTACAAAATGTTGGTATGAAGTGTTAATATTATTACACAGCCATTTTCTAAATAAAAAATATTTTGCTTCATTGTTGTGTCAAATATTGAAGAAAAATTGAAAAGAATTAATCCCGAACCTTTTTAAAAAAACCTGTTTGAACGAAATCACACACGTGTATATTTTGTCCAAATACAATATTCTCAAATTAAATAAAAAAATTTAAAAAAATCCACTCATTACAACGTCATCGTACTCACATTTATTATGACTGAAGGAATATGAATATTAGCTTAATATGGTATTAGTTTTTTGCGTCATCTTTTACATGATGCAAAACTGTTTTACGTATGAAGCAAATATGACGCAAAATAGGACGAAGTATATGAAATGTATAAATATATGAAGATAAAACATATGAAATATGATGCAAAACACTTTTGATAGATTTGCTGTGGTGGAGCAAGACAGTACCCCAACTTGGCTGCATCACACGAATGAGGCAGCTTGACCTATAAAATACAACAATTTCACAGAATATGAACATGAATCACCAGCTTCCGTTGTTGAATTTCGTCCAGTGATTGAGAACTTCGGTGACCCACTTCCCCTTTTTCCATCACTCAATCCCCTTCCAAGAGGCCAGAAACTTACTCGTAACTTCTTTGGGTTTGCGAGTGTCCATGGGTGGCGGAGACCATTTCCTCTCTGATGGCTCGCCTTGTCCGTTGCCGTTTGTAATAAAAAAAAATAAAAAAGAATTGTATTGAATTTGTTGTCATAATAATTAACATCGTGTTGTTGAACAAAATTTTCTGGAAAAATTCTTAGTTTTTATGTACGAAAAACGTGTATATTGTGTTTTGTGTTAGTAGATACGCGTAGTACAATATTGTGCACAATTTCGTAGACCTTCTCCATGGGGACAATCTCGTAGTATCGTGAATTGTTTCCGTACTCTTTTACTATTTTGTATAGAACGTGCTCAGGGGGCTGATTCTACCCATAGTTTTTTAGACAGAAACATAATGAAATTTTTCTTACGAATTTTCCTATGTACATATAAAAGGACACTGATATAAGTGTATTTTGGAATTCTTAAAAACAAGACAGACAATCGTAGCTATTTCCGACATTAAGTAACTTATGTTATATAATAGATTGACGGTGGTCAAGTGATTAGCGCGGTGTTTTTAAATGGCGAATATGCGATTCGAAACAGACGAATTGGTCAATGAATTTTAAACTTAAACCAACTTGGATCACTCGCTCCGTGTCTTAGGGATCACGTTAAGTTGTCGGCTTCGGACAACGCCAGCATATTAGTGCGGAGGGCTCAAGATGCTTGGCCATCAATCCGAAATGAGATTGTGGCAGGGAGTGAAGTGGGGTGACAACCATTTCTTGTGGCAGTGTCGCTCGTATAACGACAAGATAACCTGAAAAACTGAAATAGTACCGTTCCTAACTATCTATAAGTGGCATAAGAACCATTAAGGCGATAACATGAAAAGTTATAAACGTTATGACCTCATAATCTGTTACGTCGAGGTCAATTAATTGAATGTTGTAGTTCATCAAACGTACTTCTGGCTACCCCATAACGGAGAAAACGCTGTGAAGTTATATAATATATATATAAAGGTTTAGGTTAATTTTCAGTGATTCGCAACCTGTTCCCATCGTCTTCAGTTATAATAGCACGAGTGAGCATTTCAGTATTAAACGAGTGAATAATCGAGTCTAATTCACTGAGCATTATTATAAGTGCTCAACTCGCGATTAAACACGTCCTCAACAGACGGCCGCGGCCGGGACGAGTTTAACAGACTGACTAGTTTCCGAGATTAAATACTTGTCTTGAAGATTAAGTCAGATGAAAAACTTAAACGTCGGTCTCGCTTCAGATGAGTTTTTCATGGAATGATACATTTCGTCTCACTTTAGTCGAGTCTTTCGTTCGCAATTGCTCGATGAGGATTTTCCTTTGCAAGCGAAATGTTGACCCTGAAAAGATTTTTGCTTTTGTCGGTTTCGCCAGAGAAATCCAATAGTTGTAATAGACAGGTTACTCGAAAAATAATTGCATCTTAATAATGGCATCACATCATGTTATTTATTATTTGTTAGTTTTCAAAGTAATATCAATAATATTTAAAATCTAATAAATGCGCGGCTTAATTGCTATATTTTCTTACCGATTTCAATTAACAATGAGAAGATTGCGGTAGAAAAATGGTGTCGCTTTGCGTTGGGTTAATAAGAATTAGCAGCAATTGAAGCGAAAAGCAACTTACTTGTATAATATATTAAAAAAAAATAAGTACATGAATTAAACTTATTGTCAACTTAAAAGTCTAGTAGACTAAGAAGTGTGCTGGCTATCTGAAAATTCTATGAAAGCACAAGTGAATGCGAACAATTAACAAAAAGCCTCATTTGTATGTATCCAGCAGTTTAAATTTTATGACACTTCACAAAAACAACTGTGACTGTCTGCGTGACCGCCATGTTTGAAAAAGTAAAATGAAACAAATCGCAGACGGTCTCGAGATGCTCATAGGCTTAAACAAAAATGGAACTCAGTCGCTTATCGATTTCCGCCGGTACGAGGAAAATTACGTTCAAGAGGGTCTGATTTCATTTCAAATAACAAGATGAAATTCAACATATTGGATTTTGTACACAGGCTATGATACGAATGTATAAATAATAATGTCATATTATAATCCCTTTGAGGCTCCGTTGGCGCTGTTAATCTAATTCCAATTTAATCTGTGGAGAACGTCATGGGACCGTTGCAGGAAGCGCGCGAAAATATAGAAGAGCCGCGTCTGTTATTTTTCTGTAAGTTTGTTTTGTTACACGTCAATAAAATATATACGGTTGACGCAAAAAAACTCACGCAAAAATAATGTGAACAACAGATTTTATCAAAGAGGCACAGGCGGATTTTTACCGAGTTATAAGTCGTTTATTTAAAAGAAACATGCTACAAACTCAAATTTACCTCTCCACGTCTTTCTAAGAGAAAAATTAAAATATTTTGTCTCATTGAATAACAACGTGAACATTTGTAGATCATTAATTGCGATCGTGTGTCTTTGGCGCACGAAGACGGATGTCGTAGAAGAATGCGTATTTCCAGTAAAAATAATGTTTCTAAAGCATAAACGCATTACATACAAAGATATTTAACTTATACTGGATCGGAAAGTGCGCATGTAAAATTATACACTAACAATTTTGCCAAAGGAGGATAAATTCAGGCTCGTTACCGCACAATGTAACGCGGGGTCGGAAGCAGGCCGCTGGCAGGAAGGCATGCAGGCGGCGGGTAAAATGCCAAAGTAAAATGGTGAAGTAACGCGGCAGTAACGATTATAATACGATCCAGTCGAATAAGCGCCAGGCAACCGCGTGGCCGTTTCAAAATCAACCAACGTCTACTAAAGTAAACTAGCGAGAATTGCGGGAAAAATCTTTTTCTTTGACGTATTATCTGGTGTCGATACCTTTGTGAGATGAAAGGAGCATTTATGCTGAGTATTATGTTACTAATCCACCAGCCTCAATGAACGACTGTTTCATCATTATGAGCTGTCCACATATTCCGAGCTCAAAACAAAAGACTTTCAGCACTATACACCGGTCAAACTTATAGTTCACTCTTCTTGCACCCGCGGTTTGGTACCTCAAAACAAAATAATGCATCCAACAAAATATATTATAGTTTTAAGGTGTAAAATAGTTTGCTATTATAAATACTGGAAAATGTGTTTTGAAAAATGGTTTAGACGTAAGAAATATTGTATAGACGCCGCTGAAAAGTTCCTTAGAAAAATGTAATATGTTGTAATATGTAAAATGTAAACGTATAGTAAATTGTAATATTTCTTTTTTTTTGTAATATCGCAAAACATTGTTAGTTCCCCACGTGATGGTAAGGAACAAATAAAAGCGCCGTGAGAAATAAACAGCGCAAGTACATTATATTTTCATTACACTCTTCTATATCACAGCACTTCTATCTATCTTATTCTGTTCTGTGTTTCATTGTGTTGTTTTGTAATTTTTAACCGGCGATCTTGTTTACGCGAGTAATGAAGATTAATCTGTCGGGGGTTTTGCGATAAATAATAATTTAACATCACAGCCGCACATTCGTCGGAATATAACCATAATATGTTGCTTTGGTGTAATTGACGATCGGATTTTATATTGCTATCAATTTTGTGGGTCAGTGTTGCGCTCTTTTATGGGTACGATTCGAAAAAATGTGCTTTAATCCGAACTGTTATATGAGGTCAATTAATATCGATTCATGTTGTTTGCTTGTGTATACTTTAAGTATAATGATAGTGAATGTTGGTGGTTCAATTGTTAAGAATCTCTTACTGGAAGTTATCA